>PYHX02000158.1:95598036-95678029 GCA_004302925.2 Cochliomyia hominivorax | reverse complement strand
TATAAAAAAACAAAACAACAACAACAACATCGTCATCATCATAAATGTCAATATATTTTTATGCATAAATACAGCAGTAAAATGAGTAGCAACTAAAATTGAACTGAAAGCTAAAACATATTTAAATATTTAAAGGTATTAAATCGTGAGAGGAAAAAAAAAGAAGACTATAGACTATTTTTTGGTCTAAACTATAAATAAGTTTATGGTTGAGATTAGTTTATAAAGTGTGTTTATGCTTAATACTAAAGACTATTTTACAATCTTAAGCAGAATGTGTTTTGTAGTCTCGAAACTATTTTATGTCTAGAATATGAATTATTTTATAGTCTCTCATAGAGATCATTTTATAGTACAAATAAGGGACTATTGAAGAGTATTGATTCGAGATAAATTAATAGTCCAGACGGAAAACTATTTTATTGCTTTGATAAAAGACTATTTTTTTGTGATTTACACTTCATTACAATTTTAAAACCTCAAGATTGTTTCATCTATATTAGAGATTTATTTGTAATGAAGAGCAGTATATTTTTTCTAGTACAGACTAGAAAGAGTCTATAAGCTTTTACTAGACTCTATTTTGTAGTCTTGGATGTTCATTAGTCGAGATTTTTTAGTGCAAAAGAGAAACTATGTTTTGTGTGGAATATTTTAAAGTCTATGAATTAAGCATAAAATTAAATATAAAACTGAAAGATTCTATGACTTTTAACACATAGAAAAAAATTTATGTTTTTGCAAAATTTATAAAATATTTTTACGATAAAAACATTGTATTGATGATTTCGGGAAGCATATAAATGCAATGTTTTAAAACAGAGAAAAATTCACAAATTTTTATAAAACATAGAAAAATTCTGTTTTCACAGAACATAGAAAATAAATAATCTATTATTTTTTCAATAAAACAAATTTTTATCAAATACATAAAAATGTTGCTCTAATAAATCATAGAAAATTTCCTCGCTTTCACAAAACATAGAAAATTATTATGTTTTCAATAAAAACAAAATTCTATGTTTTCAAAAACACCTAAAACTCTATGTTTTTATTCAATAAAACAGAATAGTTATGTTTCTATAAAATATAGAAAATTTTCTTAATTTTGTTATAAAACATAGAAATTTTCATAATCTTAATAAAAAAATATACAAATTCTATGTTTTTAATACAAACTTTTCATTGTAAGAGAGGGAATAGAAATTCTTTGTTTGTAATAAAAATATAGAAAAATTCTAAGATTTTAACACAAATATAAATTTGAATAAAAACATAAAAAATTCTATGTTTTCAGTAAAAACATAGAAAATCAAAAAATCAAATAACCATATAAAAAATTCTAAACATAGAACAGCAATAATATTATTTATGTATTTCTATTCAATAAAACAAAGAAGAATTCTATGTTTTTATAAAATAAAAAAATATATTTTTACAAAACATAGAAAAAGTCTATGATTTTAATAACTGTTAAGAGAATCGATATCTTCAGTAAAGAATAGAAAAAATTCCATGTCTTCGATAAATATATAGAAAAATTATATATTTTTAATATATTTTTAAAAAGTTCTATGACCTCACAAAACATGTTCCATTCCATGTTTTCAATAAACACAATATAACATGGGATAAATCTATAAACTCAATAAAACATAGAAAATTCTATTTTTTCAATAAAACATAGAAAACTTCTATGTTTTCAATAAAATATAGAAAATTCGATGTTTTTAATAAAACATAGAAAACTTCTATGTTTTCAATAAAACATAGAAAACTTCTATATTTTCAATAAAACATAGAAAATTCTATGTTTTCAAAAAAAACACTGTTTTTCACTTCTGTTAATATAATTTTTTCCTCTATTTTTTTAAATATTTCTCTATCAAAAGTTTTTAAGTATAAAATCTAGTAACTGGTGTTCAAAATGATGTGGATGTGGACACTTTTAAATTAATGTTTAATATTTTTTTTTAATTTTTTTCCACACAAAATATGGCAGAAAAACATGATGATGATAATCTGAAATTTAAATTTCAAAGGACAAAAACTACATTATTGGAGGAAAGTGGGGTTGAAGTGGTGAAAGTTCATTAAAAGACATTTTTTATGAATGGAAAAAACATAGAAAAAAATTTAAGCAGTTAAATTAAAAATTTTAATCAAGGGATATGGAAGTGAAAAAGCGATATGAAAGGGAATTTTAAACCTGAAAGGAAAATATTTGGAAAAATAGAAATTTTTAAAGAATTTTTATACTTCTTAATTTTTAAATAAATTTTCAAGGACTTTCTCTAAATCAGAGTTGATTTCTGAAAGGAATTTCCATGGCCTCGATGGCGCAGTAGGCAGCGCGTAAGTCTCATAATTTTAAGGTCGTGAGTTCGAGCCTCACTCGGGGCATTTGTATTTTTTAATTTCGAAAATTTCTGTTTTATGTTAATTAAAACAGGCATTTTTAAAAAGATTTGGATTTTTGCCTCTCACCAAGTGCATTTGATTATTTTAAAAATTTGTTATCAAAATAAATATTTTTAAGATCAAAAGTGCATCTTTGAAGGGGTCTTTTTATGATTTTCAAAATATTTTTATTTAAAAATCTATAAATTATATAATTTCCAAATTCATTTTTATTATGAACTCGAAATCAAAACTGTCTTTGTGACAAGATTATCTCATAGCCTCGGTGGCGCAGTAGGCAGCGCGTAAGTCTCATAATCTTAAGGTCGTGAGTTCGAGCCTCACCCGGGGCATTAACTTTTTAATAGTTTTTATTAGAAATTATTTTTTTTATCAAGTTATTTTAGTAAAACATTAAATACTTTCAACTGAAAGAACCTAAGAAAGATCTGGCGTCAAATTTTTTCCAGTCTTATTAACCAGAACCGGAAGAACATGTTCTAAAGCCAAAAAATTGAAAACATTTTCAAAACAGCTCCCAACACATACAGTAAGAAAGACCTTTAGTCATTTCCTGGTCAGTGATAAAGACAAGTTTAGGACCAAAAAATAACTAAATTTTCCCAAAAAGTTCTTAGTATGGAAAGAATTTTTCAATCTCACTTCTCAATAATTTATTTTTTTAACGAATTTGTATTTAAAACAAACAGCATACGGGAATTATATTAAAGTTTTTAAATATACACAAATAATAAAGCATATTTTTAGGTTCCCATAGCCTCGATGGCGCAGTAGGCAGCGCGTAAGTCTCATAATCTTAAGGTCGTGAGTTCGAGCCTCACTCGGGGCATTTATATTTTCCTATAGCTTTTCTGTAGATTCAAAAAATAATATTTTCCACATTTTTCTGGTCACATTTTCCTTTTGTTTCAGCAATTTAAATTAAAATTTTTCTTCTCCATACAATTTACTTCCCTAAATCAAGGTTTCTTTAAAAATTCTAAAAAAGTCATTTATAATTATAGTCTACTTTAAGGCCGTTTATAAAAATTTCTTTTATAGTCTACTTTTAACTGTTAAAGTTGATAATATCTGTAATATACTTTTAAGTTAAAAATCAAATTTAGTTTTTGTTCTTTCTGCCGCATAAGATTTAATTTAGAGTTTTCACTTTCTTTCGTTTCTTGTTTTTTCCTTTAATTTTAATTACTAATCTCTGTTTTTTTCTTTAACTGCCACAAAAAAACTGCAAAAGAAATTCTTGGGTTTTTTTTATTTCGCTAAAGAAAACTTTTATGGAAATTGCCGAGAGTTTGTTGGTGATGGCTTTTTGTTGTTGGTGGTATGATGACCTTCTCTAAAGAATTAAATGGTGCTAAATGTGCTAATTACAGAGGTAGAGACAATAATAGGTTTGTAGGGAAAATAATGTAAATATTTAGATTTTTTTATATTCCACGAAAATTCCGGGAATTTATAGCCTCGATGGCGCAGTAGGCAGCGCGTAAGTCTCATAATCTTAAGGTCGTGAGTTCGAGCCTCACTCGGGGCATTCGGTTCTTTTTCAAGGAAACCGAAATATCCCTTTCCGAAATACATCCGAAGTACCCAAGCAAAGTAAGTCCCTTTTAAAACTGAAAAATTAAGGTCTTTTGATGGTTGCAATTTTAAAGCTTTAATATCTTTATAACAGTGATATTTTGTTAAAATTCCCAAATTCTTTTTCGAAAGTATTTTTTAAATAACTCGAGATTAATTCTTGGGGATATTTTGAAACTTTAAAACATCGATGGTCGTGAGTTGGAGTAAATCGGGGCATTTGATTTTTTCCCACTTGCAATTCCCTCAACCCTCCTCATCTTAGAAATGAAGAGCCTTATTTGTTTAAAAATTAATATATTTAAGGGGTCTTTATTGCATAAATATTTTCTTAAAATTCTCGAATTCTTTCTAGAAAAATTCATAACAAAATCGATGAAAGTTCTACGGGAAATTTTGGCATTTCATAGCCTCAATGGCGCAGTAGGCAGCGCGTAAGTCTCATAATCTTAATTGGCCTCAAAGTTTAAATTTTGATGACTTTATATTGTTGAAAATTTTGAAACTTGAAATTAACTTTTTGTTATGGAGCATCTTTATTAAAATTCCCAAATTGTTTTTCCAGAAAAACTTTACCATAAATTCAATATTATGTCTAAAAGTATTCTTGAGGTTTTATGGCCTCGATGGCGCAGTAGGCAGCGCGTAAGTCTCATAATCTTAAGGTCGTGAGTTCGAGCCTCACTCGGGGCATTAAACTTTTTTTCTGGCGGGGAGAAATTCGCTCTTAAATTGCACTTAATCTTGGACCACAGCAGTGTTGTTTCTTCTAAGCTACAAAATAAAACTGCATTTGCTTGGCGTGTCTGGCATCAAATTTTCAACGTGGGTTTATTGGTTGAAATTGGTTTTAATCGTTAATTGTCTTAGATTTTGGATTCTGGTTCTTTATGTCTTTTGTCAGATATTATTTTTTAAGCCTTAAAGTAGGCTTTACTATTATAATATTTAACTGCTTTTGCTCTCAACATTTCTGTACTCAAATTCTCTTCTCCCAAACAAAAAACCCATCACTTCCGTTGTTTTTCTCTTTTTATTTTATTTTTCCTCTTTAAAAACTTTTAATGGTTTATTAAAATCATTATTTGTTGTTGTTGTTGTTGTTGTTGTTGTATATTTCGTTATTTATTTTCTGAATCTGAATTTCCTTCCAGCAAAAGCTCAACGTATTTAATATTAAAATTTAATTTATATTTCTTTTACAATTTCATTGAAAATTCATGTGAAAAATAAATATAAATCAATGTTGATTTTATACATTTCGCCAGCAGAATCGGAATCCCCAGAAAAAAACTCTTTTTGGACTCTTGATTTTATATATATATTTTTTTATTTTCAGCATTACAAACTTTTTTCCGGGGTATCAAAAAATAATCTTTTATTATTACAAAAGCCATCAATTTTCTTTTGGTTTCGCCAGAATGTCACTCTGGCAGACGCTAACGCCAGGGAGGGGATATTTGGGGAAACCAAAAAATTAAAAAAAGGCCTTTTCTATTTTTAAAGAGGCGAAGGCAGGGAAATTTTCTTCTTAAAAAACTTTTTCAAGATTTGCCATTTTTCATCGCGCCCAGTCAAAAGGCTTTTTTCTCCTTGAGAGTCGTCTCCCCTATAATGTTGTCCATCTAAAGGTTATTTCTTTATGAGAACTTGTGAAAAAAAGACATTGTACGAGGGAAGAACTTTAGTGACATATTTGTTAAAAGTTTTTTTGTTGTCTTCTTCTCTATGACCAGGTTTTTTTCGTTATCTTTGGGAGGTATTAAAATGCAATATTCATTATTTACTTAGAGTTGAGAAGAGAAAAAACTCTATAACGAAGATAAATGTAACATATGGAAAATTTTATTTTATCCAAGAAAAAAAAAGAAAAAGTTTCACAGAAAAAGTTAAAGAACATCAAATTGAATTTACAAAACCCTGCTGCGAAAGAAAAACTGCATAAAATACTATTGCATATTTTAAGGAGTGTTATTAAATATAAAAATATTGCATATTTTTAGTTGTTTGAAAAAAAAAAAAAAAACAGGGTCATTGGAAGAGCAAGTTGAAAATTTATGTTATGGAAATACAAATGAAATATTTATGGTTAAACAGAAATGAAAATATGCTCATCCTCACCATGGACCAGCTAGAAATCTTTTCTATTAGGAGTCCTTTTCGTTGTATAGATCATTGTCAATACTTTTTCTAAAGTACTAACGAAAAAAATTAAAAGTAATAAATCTCTAGATTAATAAATCCACCCATGGCTGGTAGATGTTCTAGAGTCAGGAATGTCTACGAGGATTGACTTCTCAGGAATTTAAAAATGGATCAAAATTCTTAATTTGTCTTTTCAATGTCGATTTAATGAGATTTCGAAAATCTCGAATTTTAAATCTTCCCTAAGAATTTCCCAGACCAAAGGCTTGCAGGTACTTGCACTTTTTGTTCTAAATTTGTCTTTTTTAAGAACTAAATACGATTTAATCGGGTTAAATAAAACTCATGATTTACAAAAAACTGTAGTGTTACAAGTCTTGGAAAGGACATGGAAATTATTCCCCAAGAAATCCTCAGCCCAAAGGCTTCCCCACATATGCCGGACGTAGGGATTTAAAATTGATAAATTTCTTCTAAAGAATCATAAAATAATGTTCCTAAAATTTTCAGGATATTGGAGGTTTTACGTAGGACTATAAGTAATCCAACACCCCCACTGAAGCGTTAAATTCTTGGGTGAAAAACGACGATCTTCTCTTCCAGTTCTTAAAGGGAACAACCTTTCTCTTTCTAAAAATGCTGAGAGAGGTTAAATTCTCAAATATTATAAATCACTTAGGTAAAAATCAAATGCCCCGAGTGAGGCTCGAACTCACGACCTTAAGATTATGAGACTTACGCGCTGCCTACTGCGCCATCGAGGCTGTAAGATCCTCTTCACTCCTAAATAGTTGGCTGAGAGAGCAAATGTTATCTTTTATGTTATTGACATTCTCACCAACTGTTAACTAATGTTATTTACATTTCATTTCAACAGCAGTTTTATTATGATACTTTTTACCGTTAACAGTAAGTGTTGACTATAAAATTCCACTGTTATTAACATTAATTCTCATAACCTTTGAATATCTGCTCAAAATCAACCAGAATATATATGCATCCATATGTATGTTTGTATTAGTCTGTTCTTCGCCTTCATTTTTAACTTTGATGACAATAAAAAAAGCAAAAACCTTGAAAGAAATTATGCTCGAATGACCTTGAGTAACTAGAAAATTCTTAAAAAAAATAGAACAGATAATGACAACAGAAGAACAACAACAACACCAAAGTAAACTAAAAATAAAATAAAAAAACAAATACAATGATAAAGAAAACAAACATAACAAAAACAAATATGAATTAAAAAGTAAACACAAATTGTAGCAACAACAAGACAAGTAAACATGAGAATTATTTTGCTAATTCAATGACACTTTAATGAGCCCCAGCAACAAAACCCTGCCAACAACAACGAGAGCAACAATAATTGCTCATCATTGAAAGAACTTAAAAGAACTAATAAAAATGAGAAAGAACACAAACAATAACAAAACCATTTATTGGCCAAGGAAATGGCAAGTGCCTCGATGGCGCAGTAGGCAGCGCGTAAGTCTCATAATCTTAAGGTCGTGAGTTCGAGCCTCACTCGGGGCATATACGTTTTTTGTTTAATTCGATTTTTAAAGAAAAAAAATTAAATAAAAACGATAACTGAAAAACTGTTGTAGAAGTAAATACTGTGCGCTGAGTTTCAGTAGCAAGAACTCTTTTGCAGATTTCTTGAAGCATAATTTAAGGGGTTAATATTTTTCACAAAAAATTTTATTGCATGTTAGAAAATAAATAGCGTTCATAATTGATCAGTTTTAGTTCTTTTCTAGTTCAGTTCTTCTTCGGTTCTAGTTCAGTTCTAGTTCAATTCTAGTTCATTTCGAGTTAAGTTCAAGTTCACTTCTTGTTCAGTTCGAGTAAAGCTCAAGTTCAGTTCTTCCTCGGTTCTGGTTCAGTTCTTCCTCGGTTCTGGTTCAGTTCGAGTTAATTTCTAGTTCAGTTCAACTTCAGTTCTAGTTTAGTTCTTGTTCAGTTCTAGCTTTAATATACGATTAAAGTAGAATGTTTGTGGAATTTTTGTTATTCTTAAATTTAAATTTGTATCTCCGATGGCACAGTAGGTAGCGCATAAGTCTTATAATCTTAAATCATGGGTGCGAGAAAACTTCATATCATTTAATTAGAGATTAATATTATGTGGAAAATTTTGATTAAGATCTTTTAAATTAATTTTTGAATAAAATCTTACCTTTTCCTTTTTGTGTCCTTAACATTTATAAAATCTGTAAATAAATAAGAAATTAAGTTCTTGAATTTCATATTATTCACCTAATAATATTATCCTAAAACGTAAAATAAACACTAATATAGAAAATTTGCCTTTAAACTAAATTTTGTGTGCAAACAAATATTAAAATCTGTTGCCTGCTTTTAGGATTAAAACTCATTTAAACAGATTTTGCTAAATTATACGAACAAAGATAAATGCAAATGAGCTTTAAACTTAATTCAAAGGACATACATATATTTTACTCAGTCATACAGTCAATCATTCAGGCATTTACTCATTCATTCATTCAGTCATTGATATGATTAATGGAAAATTGTTCATATAAAATTTTTGGCTTTGATGGCATTAAAATTAAATAATTTGAAATTTAATGAAATCTTTTGGGGATTTACTTTGGATAACAGATAGTTCATTACTATAAATAAATTCATTACGCAAGATATTGGAAAAAATAATGAAATATTAAAGATAAACTTATTTATGGAATGATATTAAATTCAATTCTTTAAAATTCAAGGTGTTTTAACTAAAATATCTATTTGTCTGTTTTATTTTTCCACTAGAAATATTTTCTTTAAAACATAACTTGCAAAATTTCATTCATTCAATTGAAAAAAAATTCGAAAACAATTAAATGTGAATTAAAAAAATATACTATGATGATCTCAATGAACCTGACGTGTTTGAATAAAACAACGCTGTACACTTTATAAAAAAAGCACGACCAACGACCCAACTTCCCGCTTCCCATTTCTACTGTTAATAAAAGTTAATGATTAATTTTCTATACAGATTCATTTATGGACACAATACTATGTCCGTCCATCCGTCCGCCTCTTTGCCTACTGAGGTTCATAAGTGTGAAACTATCATCATTCATCCATATTTTTTTCTTTTATTCTCATTCAATTCAATTTTTCTATTCATTCATAAATTTTTTATTATTTTAGTTCCACACTCTCACATTTTGTCGTCTTTATTTTTTTATCAAATGACTTAATTAGTTTTTGACTTTTTTGATTTCTCTCTTTGAAATAAATAATAGATGTTTTTATTGAGTTCGTTTTTAATTCAATTTCAATAGAATAAATTGTTGCAGAAATGTGAAAAAAATATAAATAAAACAAGCAAACACTTTTAGTAGAAAATTTAATTTTAAGCAATTTTTAATAAAATTTTTAGTAAAAAATTCAATTTTTAGTGAAAAATTCAATTTTTAGTGCAAAATTTAATTTTTAGTGAAAAATTTAATTTTAAGTGAAAAATTCAATTTTTAATGAAAAATTTGAATTTTTAGTGAAAAATTTGAATTTTTAGTGAAAAATTTAATTTTTAATGAAAAATTTGAATTTTTAGTGAAAAATTCAATTTTTAGTGCAAAATTCAATTTTTAGTGCAAAATTCAATTTTTAGTGAAAAATTCAATTTTTAGTGCAAAATTCAATTTTTAGTGAAAAATTCAATTTTTAGTGAAAAATTCAATTTTTAGTGAAAAATTCAATTTTTAGTGAAAAATTCAATTTTTAGTGAAAAATTCAATTTTTAGTGAAAAATTCAATTTTTAGTGAAAAATTCAATTTTTAGTGAAAAATTCAATTTTTAGTGAAAAATTCAATTTTTAGTGAAAAATTCAATTTTTAATGAAAAATTCAATTTTTAGTGAAAAATTCAATTTTTAATGAAAAATTCAATTTTTAGTGAAAAATTCAATTTTTAATGAAAAATTCAATTTTTAGTGAAAAATTCAATTTTTAATGAAAAATTCAATTTTTAGTGAAAAATTCAATTTTTAGTGAAAAATTCAATTTTTAGTGAAAAATTCAATTTTTTGTGAAAAATTCAATTTTTTGTGAAAAATTCAATTTTTTGTGAAAAATTCAATTTTTTGTGAAAAATTCAATTTTTTGTGAAAAATTCAATTTTTTGTGAAAAATTAAATTTTTAGTGAAAAATTAAATTTTTAGTGAAAAATTAATTTTTTAGTGAAAAATTCAATTTTTTGGGAAAAATTCAATTTTTTGGGAAAAATTCAATTTTTTGGGAAAAATTCAATTTTTTGGGAAAAATTCAATTTTTTGGGAAAAATTCAATTTTTTGGGAAAAATTCAATTTTTTGGGAAAAATTCAATTTTTTGGGAAAAATTCAATTTTTTGGGAAAAATTCAATTTTTTGGGAAAAATTCAATTTTTTGGGAAAAATTCAATTTTTTGGGAAAAATTCAATTTTTTGGGAAAAATTCAATTTTTTGGGAAAAATTAAATTTTTTGGGAAAAATTCAATTTTTTGGGAAAAATTCAATTTTTAGTGAAAAATTCAATTTTTAATGAAAAATTCAATTTTTAGTGAAAAATTAAGTTTATAGTGAAAAATTCAATTTTTAGTGAAAAATTAAGTTTATAGTGAAAAATTCAATTTCAAATTTAATGAAAAATTAAGTTTTTAGTGAAAAATTAAATTTTTAATGAAAAATTCAATTTTTAGTGAAAAATTAAATTTTTAGTGAAAAATTCAATTTTTAGTGAAAAATTAAATTTTTAGTGAAAAATTCAATTTTTATTGAAAAATTCAATTTTTAGTGAAAAATTCAATTTTTAGTGAAAAATTCAATTTTTAGTGAAAAATTCAATTTTTAGTGAAAAATTCAATTTTTAGTGAAAAATTCAATTTTTAGTGAAAAATTCAATTTTTAGTGAAAAATTCAAATTTTAGTGAAAAATTAAATTTTTAGTGAAAAATTCAATTTTTAGTGAAAAATTTGAATTTTTAGTAAAAAATTTGAATTTTTAGTGAAAAATTTGAATTTTTAGTGAAAAATTTGAATTTTTAGTGAAAAATTTGAATTTTTAGTGAAAAATTCAATTTTTAGTGAAAAATTCAATTTTTAGTGTAAAATTTGAATTTTTAGTGAAAAATTTGAATTTTTAGTGAAAAATTCAATTTTTATTGAAAAATTCAATTTTTAGTGAAAAATTCAATTTTTAGTGAAAAATTCAATTTTTAGTGAAAAATTCAATTTTTAGTGAAAAATTCAATTTTTAGTGAAAAATTCAATTTTTAGTGAAAAATTTGAATTTTTAGTGAAAAATTTGAATTTTTAGTGAAAAATTCAATTTTTAGTGAAAAATTAAATTTTTAGTGAAAAATTCAATTTTTATTGAAAAATTCAATTTTTAGTGAAAAATTCAATTTTTAGTGAAAAATTCAATTTTTAGTGAAAAATTCAATTTTTAGTGAAAAATTCAATTTTTAGTGAAAAATTCAATTTTTAGTGAAAAATTCAATTTTTAGTGAAAAATTCAATTTTTAGTGAAAAATTCAATTTTTAGTGAAAAATTCAAATTTTAGTGAAAAATTAAATTTTTAGTGAAAAATTCAATTTTTAGTGAAAAATTTGAATTTTTAGTAAAAAATTTGAATTTTTAGTGAAAAATTTGAATTTTTAGTGAAAAATTTGAATTTTTAGTGAAAAATTCAATTTTTAGTGAAAAATTCAATTTTTAGTGTAAAATTTAACTTGAAATGGAAATAAATAAATCAAGATCAAATGTGAAATTCAGTCGAGGATTTAAATCAAAAAACGATTCATGATAATGTTTATTTAAGTGTGTGGGTGTGCAAATAGTATACAGTGGTGGTAGTAAAGGAAAAAAGGATTTATTTTGTTTTCTTTTTTTTCTATTAAAGTTACCAGGTTTATATGGACTTTTGAGCTGTTTAACTATAAATCATTTTTAAAATCTGATTTTAAGTTCAATGCAACAAAAGCAACAACAAAAAAAGAAACTTTGCAAAAAATATACGAAAGCACAAGCACCATTACATTAAGCAAAGGATGTGCAAGGACTTTACAATAAAAAAAATAATAAAAAACTATACATTTAACAGTTTAAGTAGGTGTGTGTGTATGTGTGTGTAAGTAAACATGTGTAAAAAATAGAAAAAATTTTAAGTGCAAAAGTATTTGTGTGAACAAGAAATAATACACCTGATGTTTTCTATGGATGAGTATGTGAGTGTATGTGTGTGTGTTAACATGTTGTGATGGTATTTGTTAAAAACCTAAATGTTTCCTTGTAAATATGAATGTGAAGGTGGTGTACGCATGTATGTGTGTGAATGTGTAAATGTATGAATATGCAATTATTTGCATATGAATGTGTGTTTGTGTGTGAATGTATTAGAGTGTATGTGTGTGTGTAAGATAATAAGGCACAATTGCTGAATTTTCCATGTTAAGGTTTTGTTTTTTTCTGGTGGCTTTTTTTAAAAATTGTCTGCATTTTATGAAAATAAGGAAAAAATAACATTTTGGTTTTTAAGTTGTTTTCATCCCAAAATCCCTGCAGTTTAAAGAATCGACATTATAAATCTTAACACTAGAATTCCGTTCCACAGTTCTAGTTTTGGGTTCAAATCCAAAAAGAAGTTTAATTAAATAAATTTCTGATATTCGATTTTCTGGGGAAGCGTCTTGCAGTAAAGGCCTTTTCTATCGATCGTCTCTAATGGTATTCAGAGTGGACTAGAGTGGTTAAGACAATATTTCCATTCAATTTATTTCAAATAGTTTTAAACCCTTATTTCTGCATGTCACGAGCACTGTCTCTAAGGCATATTGTGGCTCGTATCTCTCATTTACCCTGAGATGCTCCGTTCAAATAAATCAAGTGAAAAATTTCCAGTTCAAGTTTCAGACACAAAATTGGATCCTTATTGACCAAAAATTTAAAACTTTGCATCGGCTCTGTCAACCTGGAGCTTTTTTCGCAAGGAAGAAGCACAAACACGAGCGAAACTGTTACAAAAACAGTCAACGCAGGAGTAATACGTACAGGATTTTGAAGAAACTCCTAAATTCTTAAATAATGTCGCAAGTACTGTTAAGAATTGAAATCAGAGAACTTCCAATTATCAACGATCAGCATATCGTAGGAATACGAGCGAATCACGACAGCCGCATCATTTCGAAAAAATATCGTTTTTTGAAAAAATATACAGTTTTTGCTACTGGAGATGGAATATCCGATTTCAGTAGGATAAAAAATCTCCAGGTTTGGACAAAATCTGCGATAAATTGCTGAACTTTGGCTAATACGCACGCTGATTCCTATGAAGAAGAGTTATAGTTTGGAGATGGAAAATGCGATAATGTAACGAAAATGACACTGGATCATTCACATCTTTAGAAAGCAGACCAAGAATTTTACAAGAATTGTATTAGAAAATCTGACTTATGCCTTTTTATGCGAAGGCAACTGCTTCAACTTAATTTCATTTAGTTTCATTCTGTAGGGTATTGCATATGTTTCTGCGTTATCTTCTCTTTCTTGCTCTCTTTCGCCTTTTGGTTTGAGTATTTAGTTGGCAATATTTTTTTTCGCCTGAACACATACACACATTTCTTCTATTTCACACATTTTCTGTTTGGTAGAATAAAACTATATTTTAGGGTCCCTTGTGCCAATGAATATTTCCATTTTTTTCTATTATTTCTTCTTTATTACAAAAACCCAAGGAACGTGTTTTTTGTTGCATACTTTTTACCAGCAATGACAATTTGTAACAAGAGATTTTTTATTTTAAAAAAATATATATTTCAGATAGATAAAAAATTTATTAAATCCTGACAAAAAAGTGAAAAAGAAAACATTAAAATTCAACTGAGTGGATAAGATAAAATTTACTAATATTCCCAAGAAATGAAAGGAACTAAAAAAATTGAGTTAAAAACTAAAAGAAAAAAGTTTGCATACTTTTAGGATTAAAAAAAAGGAGAGAGAACAGAAAACATAAATTTTTATAACAATGCTATAGATGAGAAAGAAAAACTGCTTAATATGCAATTTAAATGTCAAATTAAGGTAGCAAAAAATTGGTTGAATAAACAGGAAGAGAAAAAAATTAAAGAAGTTTTAAAAAGAATTTCTAAAAAAAAAGATCTGCAGCAACTGAATTTGTAGAGAAATGTGAATTTTAAGTGAAAATTTTAATTTTTTAGAGAAAATATGTATTTTTTAATGAACAATTTTATTATTTAAAAAAAATTAATTCTGGTGAAAAATTAAATTTTTTGTGAAAATTTTAATTTTAAGTGAAAAATTCAATTTTTAGTGAAAAATTAAATTTTTAGTGAAACATTTGAATTTTTAGTGAAAAATTCAATTTTTAGTGAAAAATTCAATTTTTTGTGAAAAATTCAATTTTTTGTGAAAAATTCAATTTTTGTGAAAAATTCAATTTTTTGTGAAAAATTCAATTTTTTGTGAAAAATTCAATTTTTTGTGAAAAATTCAATTTTTTGTGAAAAATTCAATTTTTTGTGAAAAATTCAATTTTTTGTGAAAAATTCAATTTTTTGTGAAAAATTCAATTTTTTGTGAAAAATTCAATTTTTTGTGAAAAATTCAATTTTTTGTGAAAAATTCAATTTTTTGTGAAAAATTCAATTTTTTGTGAAAAATTCAATTTTTTGTGAAAAATTCAATTTTTAGTGAAAAATTCAATTTTTAGTGAAAAATTCAATTTTTAGTGAAAAATTCAATTTTTAGTGAAAATTTTAAATTTTTAGTGAAAATTTTAAATTTTTAGTGAAAATTTTAAATTTTTAGTGAAAATTTTAAATTTTTAGTGAAAATTTTAAATTTTTAGTGAAAATTTTAAATTTTTAGTGAAAATTTTAAATTTTTAGTGAAAATTTTAAATTTTTAGTGAAAATTTTAAATTTTTAGTGAAAATTTTAAATTTTTAGTGAAAAATTCAATTTTTAGTGAAAATTGAAATTTTTAGTGAAAATTTTAAATTTTTAGTGAAAATTTGAATTTTTAGTGAAAATTTGAATTTTTAGTGAAAATTTGAATTTTTAGTGAAAATTTGAATTTTTAGTGAAAAATTTAATTTTTTTGTGAAAAATTTAATTTTTTTGTGAAAAATTTAATTTTTTTGTGAAAAATTTAATTTTTTGTGAAAAATTTAATTTTTTTGTGAAAAATTTAATTTTTTTGTGAAAAATTTAATTTTTTTGCGAAAAATTTAATTTTTGTGAAAATTTTAATTTTTAGTGAAAATTTTAATTTTTAGTGAAAATTTTAATTTTTAGTGAAAATTTTATTTTTTAGTGAAAATTTTAATTTTTAGTGAAAATTTTAATTTTTAGTGAAAATTTTAATTTTTAGTGAAAATTTTAATTTTTAGTGAAAATTTTAATTGTCAAGTGAAAAGTTCTTCTTCAATCTTTGAACAGCAATCAAAATTATTTGATTTATTTGTATATATAAATAATGTTGTCTAACCTTAGGCTTTATTGAAAAACATTTATTATTGCCTACTTCTAGGGCTGCCAAAGTTTTAAAATAATAATTTCTCGTTTTAAAGCCAAGTAAATTTTTGTAACAAAAATTGATGTAAAATAAATAAATAAATTCACCTCCATTAATACAAATACATATTTACAAAATTTATATACCAACAAATGTTTGCCCAGACCCCTAAAACTATACTTCAATATATGTATTTATGTAAACAAAAAGCTGCAGCAGAAAACAAGTTGTATAAAAGTTTATTATTATGACCTTCTTCTTTCATCTTCTTTTCTCTCTCTCTCTCATACTTATTTTCCTTTTCAATATTAATATTTGAAAAGGTTTTTTTCTCGTTTTTTTGTTTTTGTTTTTGAAATTTTTCATGTTATTTTATTTCATCTGATTGATACACGTGTTTAATTTTTATGACAACAATTTCCTTTTTTCTTATATTAATTTCCATTCACAATAACATCAATAGAACTTATCGAGAAGAAAGGAAAAGAGATGAAAGAAATGGCTTTAATAATTTATATCACATATAAAAATGATCTGAATGGAATTGAAATAGATCTTAACTTAAATCTTAGTTTAAATCTGAATTTCAATCTAAATAAGAATCTGACTTCTGAAAAAGAATATAAACCAGAATCTGACTCCAAACTTAAATCTGGGACAGAATCTTAACTTAAATTTAAATTGGATTATGAACTAGAACTGAACTGGAACTGAAGTAAACCAGAACCAGAAATGAATTAGAACGGAACTAGAACTGTATTAGAATTGAAATAGAACTGAACTAGAACTGAACTAGATCTGAACTAGAGCTGAACTAGAACTACAAATGAACCAAAACTGAACTGGAACTGATATAGAACTGAACTAGAGCTGAACTAGAACGGAACTAGAACTGAACAAGAACTGAACAAGAACTGAGCTAGAAATGAACTAGAACTAAACTAGAACTACAATTGAACCAAAACTGAACTGGAACTGAACCTGAACTGAACCTGAACTGAACTAGAACTTAATTTCAACTGAACTAGAATTGATCAAAAGCTGAACTAGAACTGAGCTAAAACTGAACTTGAGATGAACTTCTGCGGAACTAAATGATTTATTGAAATTATCATTCATCTGAAGTGTTGGGAATGAACAATAATAAAAATTGAATAGAATTCTCATGAGAGCAGGTGACATCACTTTTTATATAATTTTTTATTCACCATTGAAATTTACACGTGTAAGGAAAGTATTGCATATGTGTTTGATGAACCATTAATGTAGTAGTGAAGTGTTGTATAAGTGTTGTAGAGAAGCAGATCTAAAGAGAGAAAACAGTTAAAGTAGTATTCAAAGTATTCCAACAAGTATGCTATAGAAATACAAGCAATGAAAAAGAAAACAAAAACTATAATATATAACTGATAAAGAAGACTTTATAACTCAGACATAAACTCATCATTATCCGGTTAACTATTAATAACGGATTTAAAGAAGTCTTTCAGAATCCATTTAGCGATATAAAAAGGTATATGAATTACTTCCCAAATATAATATTTATTTATTTTTATTAGCAAAAATAGTCTTAGTTTTTAGCAAAATATATGAAATTCAATTAAAATTATTAATTGGACTGGAATGAGCACATTTTTCTAAATATAAAAAATTCGTTGTTATTTGTGTATTAATCTCATTTTTATTCAATATGATTATTTCTTATTTTTCTCATATATTCTCCTAACCCACATAACTTTGCCTTAAAGTAGGCAATATATTTTACTTTAAAAAAACAGCCTTTAACTAGACACAAGCAAAAGTAAACTTTCATATTTTTTTTAATCCTTCAACTTGTTTTCGTTTTCTTTACAGTTAAAAATTACTTAATGTTTTCTTTATTCCATTTCTATCACCCTACCTCCCTCCCTCCCTCTCCTTCACTCTCTTGACAATTACAAACATTTTTTTTTTCAAAATTATTTATTCTTTTCTTCAGTTATTCTTCTTTTCTAGAAAAAAAATTGTTTATGTATTTGTTGAGAAGAGGATGCATTTGTATTCTAAGGATGATACTTGACCTTAGTCGAGTCGTTTTCTTTTCTTTTCTGTTCTCTTCCATTGTCATAGTTTAGGTTTTGTTATTGTTCTTGGCTGCTGTTGAAAAATGAAATGAAAACATATTTGAACAGTGGGACAAATTTTGAATTTAATAACTAATAACTAGACTACAACGTAGACTTCTAATTAGACTACAACATAGGCCACTTCCTGCAATACAACCTTATTTTATTAACTAAACTATAGTGTAATATATTAGCAAGACTATGGGCTAGCGAAAGAGTACAGACAGTCCACTATACTATTACTACACTAGATTTATTAATTTATCAGCGGCACAGTCGATTAACTAGATCAAAGGCTTCTTCAGCGTAATCTATTAACTTGACTATAGCTTTACTTTATTAATAAGACTATAGCACAGCTTATAAACAAAACCTATTAACTATATGATAGTCTAAGTCCAATAACTAGAATTAAGTCTTGTCTATATGACATAGACTCATATAACTATAATACCATCAGCTTATAGTATTTACAAATTCAATAGACTATAGCCTACAGTCTATGTCATAGCCTACAGTTAGGCTCATAAATTAGACTACAAAAAATATCACAGTCTATTAACAAGTCCATAGAACTGCACTAGAACAACACTAGAACAATATTAGAACCTAATTAGAAATAAAATAGAACAGAATTAGAATCTGAAGAAGAATATGAACTAGAATTTTGACTAGAATCTGGACTGGAATGCGAACTAAATCTGAACTAGAACCGGAACTAAAATCTAAACCAGAATCTGAATTTGAGCTAGAAGTTGAACCAGAATCTAAACTCGAATTTTAAGCAGATTCTAAATTCTGAAGTATCTAAACTAGAATCTTAATTAGTATCTGAAATAGTTTCCGAACTAGAATCTGAAAGAGAATCCGAAATAGAATAGAAACTGAACTAGAAACAGAATTAGAATCTGAAGCAGAATATGAACTAGAATCTGAACTGAAATCTGAACTAAATCTACTAGAAACTAGAAACAGAATTTTAATATGGAGAAGAATATGAACCAGAATCTGAATCAGTATCTGAACAGTATTTGGAAACTGAAAAAATCTGTATTGAACCATGAACTAAAATCTAAACTATACTTTAGACTAGAATCTTAAATAGAATCTAAACTAGAATCTGAAGTAAAATCGGAACTTGAATCTGAACGATAATTCGAACGAGAATCCAAACTTGAATCTTAACTAGAATCTGAACTTGTTTCTAAATTAGTATCTGAAAGAGAATCTTAATAAGAATCTGAGTTAGAATCTAAATTTAAATTTGAATTCAATTCTGGAGTTGAATGTGAACTTGATTCTGGTCTGAAATTGGAATTAGAATCTGAACTAGAATTTAAACTAGAATCTGATCGAGAATCTGAAATAGAATCTGGACTGGAAACTAAACAAGAAACTGTACTAGATAATGAGCAATAATGTGAACGAGAAACCGAACTTGAATTTGGACTTGAATCAAAAATAGAATGTGGGCTAGGAATTGAACTAGAACGAGAAACCACACTAGAATTTGGACTAGAAATTGAACTAGAATCGGGGCTAGAATCTGAATTACAATCTGAACTAAAATATGAACAAGAAGAACTAGAATCTGAAGAAAAATGAAAAGAACTTGAATCTGGACTAAAGTCTGAACTAGAATCTGGCCTAGAATTCGGACAAGAACCTGTGGACGATTATTATTTAGAACTAGATTTGACCTACAACTGAACTAAAACTGAACAAGATCGTGGATCAAGACTATAGACTCTTCTATCAATACGACAATAACTTAATCTTCAATTTTAGTATTTTATATTTTTACTCAATTTTCTAACAGCAGTCCAATTTTATGTCACAAAACTATGAATTCCAAAAAAGCTGTTGTTATTCATATGTTGAAATTTAGTTCTTTTTTTCAAAATCTTTTTACAAATCATGCTGCTGTAGTTATTTCAAATATTGTTTGAACAAGAAACAAAAAAAACTACACTAAAGACAAACTTTTTTAATCTTGTGTTAAAAAGTACACACAAAAAATAGATATATTCACACATACACGCACGCACATACATATAGAATACAAAATACATATGTATATGTAGTTGTTGTTGTTTTTTTGTTGAACATTAAATTGTGTTGTCAAAAGTGTTAGATGCAATATTTAGTTTTTGTTTGCTGCTATTCTTAGTTTAACTTGGCATTAAAAAAAAGCTCTGCCACTTTTTTTTAGGTTACTGGCAGTAAAAGTAGGAAAAAAATGGAAGAAAATGTATGAGAATTCACACAAATTTAAATATGTGTGTGTGTGTTTAAACACTAGAAAGAGAAAAAAATGGTTGTTTATAAAAAAGACTGTTGTTTGCTGTTAGGCAATAAAATATTTAAAAATCCATGGCATACTTTAAGGCTAAAATAATTATGAATAGTTTTTTGTGTCATACTTTCTTCATAAGCTACTTTTTTGTACCGTTAAGCTGCCTAATTTGATTACTGAACTGAAAAAAATATGTATTAAAAATTTCAGTTACAATTAACTAAACACCTTTATTGGAATTAAAATGAAAATCGCCTGAAAGAAGCTTTAAAATTTGTTCCATATGACTCATCATAATTTTCAATGAAAAAAAAAAAACAATTAAGAATGCTTTTACCGGCTAAGCCGAATATTTAATACCCTCCACCACAAATGCATGTGAAGTAAATACATTAAGTGAAATACATTACATACAGACACACTCACACATACACACAAAGATGTATTAAATTTATAAAAAAAAATTCTTTTTTGAGGTTGCATTAGATATTGGTCTATATCTTTTGCTATACTGAACCGATTTTGCTGGTTTTAAATTGGACACTTCTTAGGACAATAAGAAATACTCAGGCCAAATTGCATTGAGCTCTGTCAATTATTGTGGATGTCAGAGTGTCAGCATCAGACAGATGGACAGACAGACGGACGGACATAGCTAAATCTTCTCAGATTTTGATTTGATGAAAGAATATATATACATTGTGTCTGAGATGATACCTTCTTTTAGCGTTACACACTTCCTGACAAAGTTAATATAACCTCTTCACCACTTGCGATGTTTTAATTGAATACTTTTTCAAAAAAATCCTTTTTACCACTCAATTTGAATAAAAAAATCAATTTTTATAAAAATTATTTTACAATAATTCCTTACAAATATTTTAAAAACGCATTAAAAACCATTTAGATGCATTAGTGAAACCTCCAATTCCCCTCTTGATTCAGTGTCCTTAATGTTAATGCATTTTTGCAACAAATTGTTGCATCACACATAAAACCAACAATTTACATTCATTTATATATAATTTCAATAATAACAATAACAATAATCTGTTTTCTATATAATTTTAACAAAAATAACAACAGCAATAACTACAACAACATGTTTGTTTAAATATTTATATCAAAATAGTTTGTGTAATTTCGTAAACTGTTTTGATATTCAATGAGATGAATTTTTTTGTTGGGTGGGAGGGGGTGTGGCATGTGAGAATCTATTACTATTATTCCCTTATGCAAGCATGCAAATGTATATGTATGAGTGTATAAAATATGTGTGTATGAGTATTTGTGTTTATAACCTTGTCTGCATGTTATTGCATTTTCTAGCACCTGTTTCCATTAATACAGATCTTAAATATACAACAAAACAAAAGACAACAAAAACATTACACCAGGCGAACATGTTAAATATCAATAAGAGACTATGAATATGACTATTAGACCACCTCAAGACAAAAAAAATGACTAAAAACAAGAGCAGCATAAGAAATGAATATAGACTAAAATCTGTACTACAAACTTTATTAGAATCTGAACAATAATCTAGACTGGAATCTGAACTAAGAAGAATCTTAAACTGGAATGAAAAACCTGAATCTTAAACTAGAAAGTGAACTGGAATCTTAACCAGAATCTAAAACTAGAAAGTGAGCTGGAATCTGAATTGATTATTGTTATAAAAGTTGAACTAAAACTAAACTGATATTTGATCTAAAATCTAAACTAAAACTCAGTTAGAACTAAAGTAGAAACGAACTAGAACTGAACTAGAATCTGAACTACGACCAGAACTAAAATCTGAAAAACAATATAAACAAGAATCTGAATTAAAATCTGAAGCAAAATTTGAACCTGAATTTTTATCTAATTTAATTGTAATCTTAACAAGAACTGAACTACAATTTTAAGATCAGTCTAAACTACGATTTGAATTGAAATCCATATTCTAAACTAAAACCGGAAGAGGAACTGAATTCAAATCTGATTTAGAATTTAAAATCGAATTGAAATGAAACTAAAACAGATCTAGAATCTAAAAAAGAATCATAACTTGAATCTAAAACTCGAAACTGACATATGATGTAAATTAGAATCTGTACTAGAATGATTTAGGACTGATCGAGAACCGAACTAGAACTGAACTAAATCTGAACTATAACTGAACCAAAGCTTTCTTAACTAGAACTGAACTGCAAGTAGACTAGAAGTAAACAAGAACTGAACTAAGACTAAACTAGAACTGATGTAAAACCGAACTAAAACTGAACTTAAACGGAATTAAAACTGAACTAGAACTGAGCTATAACTGATCTAAAACCGAACTAAAACTGAACTTAAACTGAATTAAAACTGAACTAGAACTGAACTAGAACTGAACTAAAACTGAACTTAAACTGAACTTAAGCTGAACTTGAACTGAACTAAAACTAAATAAGAAGTGAATTAGAACTGATCAAAAACCAAACTAAAACTGAACTAAAACTGAATTAGAACTGAAGAACTGAGCTTGAGCTGTACTAGAACCGAACTGAAACTGAATTAGAACTGAACTAGAACCGAACTGAACTAGAAATGAACTAGAACTGAACTAGAACTGAGCTAGAACTGAGCTAGAACTGAACTAGAACTAAACTAGAACTGAATTAGAACCGAACTAGAACTGAGCTAGAACTGAACTAGAACTGAATTATAACTGGACTAGAACTAAACTAGAACTGATCAAAAAACGAACTAAAACTGAAGAACTGAGCTTGAACTGAATTAGAACTGCACCAAAACTAAACTAGATTCTGTATACTAATTATCTTCAACTTATCCTAAATGTATGCTACAATTTGTTGCTATATTTTACCTTCTGGACTATGCTATTTAAATAATTAAGTTTATGTGCATATTATCAATGTTAATTAGTAAATTTTCCAATTTACCTATGAAATGACTATCTTAAACAAATGAACTAATACCCTTATCTCTATTAAGTGTTTTTATTATATCTAAAATCAAACATATTCTTACAACAAATCCTTGTGTTTAACACAAATAATTTACCTGTACCGAGTGAAAGGAAGTGTTTTTCCCCTCTTGATTAAATAGAAAAGTTTTACTTAGCAAAAGCCTAATATTATGCAACACTTTAGCCTTGTCTAGAGAAAAAAGGAGTGTATTTTGTGAATATTCATAGATTTTTGCTTAAATACCATTATCAGCATAAAATTATAGTTAATTTAGACTAAATGTTTTATGCAAATAACTGCATTAACCTCTTTTTTTCACAAGTTTTATTTTCCTTTTTTTAAAATAATTTGTTTTATATTAAAATAAATATAACGACTAAAGTAAATATTGCTATACAGGCGTTGCTTAAATGTAATGGCAACAATAATACTGTTATATAAAAAAAAGTTGAGGCAGAGCGTGAAAAAAGAGGTAAATAGCAAAATTATATAGCAAATTAGCAGGTTGTAAAAAGCATGCAAATAAGAAATAACATTTTCAGATGTTTAACTTAGAAAGTAGTGAAATCATATTTTGAGAAGCATATAAATAGGAGGACTTAAATATAATTTTGTGTTGCCTAGTTTTAGGAGTATTCACTGCGGCAAAAAAATTAATAGAAAATGTTCGTTTTACTAAAGAATTAAGTTCATAAGTTCAGAGAAAAGATTCTAGAATTTCTACTGGTTATAAAGTGGTGCATAAATTTAGGCGCTAAAAGAAAATTCAGCTAAATATAAATAAAATCTATTCACAAAATATAACTAAAACTAAACAAACGTGTTCATAATTTTATTTTTTATTTCTTCCTCATATCCACATACCATTACATATACATATGAACCATCACAATTAAACTATAAAATAAATACTATTTAACTTAATTTCTGTTTATTTAATATAAAAATAAAAATGAACAAAAATTTTCAACTAAAAGAAAACGAAACAAAAACCAACCAAAATAGCAGCAACAGAAAACTACATCACAAACCGTGTTAAAAAGCCTGTAGTTAGGCAACAGAAAAAATATAATCTAGAAATTACTACATGTTAATGTAAAATATTCAAAAAAAAAAAAAAAAACAGTTCTGAAAAAGTTTTGCAACACAACAAAATTCTGAGGTAAAAAAATGTATTACATTTATTATTATTGTTGCATACTTTTTGTTGTTGCTACCTTGTATATTTAAAATAACAACAAAATAACAAAACTGTTGGAAAAAAGGTTATAATAATATGCCTTTTGGCATTGCATACCTTTAGGTGCCGACATTATTATCATTATCAGCATAATAATCATCATTATTATCATTATTTACAAAAATGTATATATTGAAATTACATACTGACACTCTCACATACACACACACACGTAAAAATTGCAATATATTTTCCATTATTTTGTTATTTAAGTAATTTTCTTCTTACCTGTAAATATGTGAAGTGAAATATGAAATTTCTTTTTTTTTCTAGAGCCAAAAGATATATTTTGGAAAAGAGAAACTAAAATAACAACAACAACATTATAATACAAATGTAGAAGAGGATGCAAATATTTATTACAGGTGTTTGCCATTACAAATGTATCCTTGTCGGTATGAAAAACATTTCCTTGAATGCAAGAAATAATAGGAATATTTTTTTGAAGTACAAATATCTTGTTTTACTATTAATACTACTGCTACTTCAGATATTAGCACAGTATTAGTTTAGTTCTAATTCAATTCTAGTTCGATTCTTTTTCAGTTTTAGGTCAGTTTAAGTTTAGATTTAGTTCGGTCCTAGTTCGGTTCTAGTTCAGTTCAAGTTCAGTCTTAGTTCAAATCTAGTTCAGTTCTAGTGCAGTTCTAGTTCATTTCAAGTTCAGTTCTAATTCATTTTAAGTTCATTTCTAGTTCATTTTAAGTTCAGTTCTAGTTAAATTGTATTTCAGTTTTAGTTCAGTTTATGTTCAGTTCAAGTTTAGTTTTAGTTCATTTCCAGTTCAGTTCTAGTTCAGTTGTAGTTTAGTAGTTTAGTTCAGTTTCCACTTCAAGTTCTAGTTTAGATTCTATTTCAGATTATAATGCAGATTCTGACTCAGTTTCTATTTCAGATTTTAATTCCGATTCTAGTTCAGGTTCCAGTACTGATTTAAGTTCAGATTCTTGTTCAGTCTATTGCTCAGATTCTTATTCTGATTGTAGTTGAGATTTTAGTTCAGATATTTCAGATTCCTGTTTAGACTGGAATTTAGCTTCTAGTTTTTATTCCAGTACAATTTCGAAATTATATTTTAGATCAGATTTTTCTCAATTTCTAGTTTGAATTCCAGCTCAAATTTTTCAATTTTATAGTCTCTATATTTATTTAAGTTGTACTTAACTATACTTTATCTAATAATATTTATGCAGATAATTATATCTTACAATTCCCTAAGTAGTAGGCTTTGTCTTTTTAACTTTCCTCAACGCCCAAAAGTAGGCTTGTTCTTAACAAATTTATTTCTAAACAAATTAAGTGTTACGCCTTCAGATAAATTGTCTCTTCTTCTACTTCTTATTCTGCCTTTTTGTAACAATATTTAATTTAAAATTCGCAAACACTTGTGTGTAGTAATAATATATGACAATATAAATATTTTCCTTTTGCATTTCTAAGCAAACAAAAAGCCTTAATATAGGCTAAGGAATTTTAATCAATTTAATGAATGAAACATTTTGCCGGCAGAAGGGAAAGGAGAAGGAAATTTTAAAGACAACAGTAAATGTTTTGAAATTTACTGTTGAAATTTTACAATAACAATAATGTTTAAATTATCCTAAGCCTAAATGCAGACTATAATTATTTAGAATTTAATTTATTTCCGAGAAAAGGAGGCAGTTTATATAGAAAATTTTTGAAGTAATTAATAACTAAAGAACTTGAGAAGGAATTTAAGAGACAATTTTTGGAAAAGTGGAAAAATTTATGATTAAAAATATATTTTATATATTCATGGTGGGTTAAATACTTTCAGTTATAAATTATTTTATTTTAAACAATCGCTGAAAAAAGTTTTTATTAAATGTTGAGTTTTTTTGAGAGAATATTTTCGTTTTTGTTGTTTTATTTTTTAGTGGGAGAAAGAAAAAATTTGTTAAAGACCTTTTTTTTACTTTAACAAAATAAATGTTTTGACCAGTGGCAATTGAAATATATATTTTTTTGTTGTTCAGTCAGAAAAAAATTATTATTAACAATAAATGTATACCAGCCGGCGTTTAAACAATTGCCCAACAAAGTATGCTATGATTTTTAGTTAGTTGTTTTTATAAACTACACCATCACAAGTGATGAAGAGGGTACATAAACTTAGTTATTTCGTATGTAACGCTAAGAAGGAAACGTCTTAGACTCCATATAAATATTCTTGCATCAATTAAAAATGTGAGTCGATTTAGCCATGTCCGTCTGTCTGTCTATCTGTTGTTGGCACGCCTAATGAAATTTGGTCCTAAATATTTGTTATAGTTCTGACATGTTTTCGGTAGAGATTAAAAGTTATAGATCGATGTAACTAAATAATTTCTAATTCAAGCAAAAATCTTTCAAAAATTTTCATTTTTAAATGGACAAATAAGAAAGAAATTTGTCCAACAAATTAAGCTTCACTATTGTTCCAAAAATTATCAAAATCGGTTCAGTTATTATCAAAAATATCACCAATTTTATAAGTCATTAAGAGTTTCTATGTTGCATAAGAAAAATCTTTTATTTGCTGTATAAGTCTAAGTGTGTCAGTACAAACATAACGTATATACCTCACACGCATTTGTGTTGAAGGGTATTGAAGATTCGACAAAGCTGATTATAGCATTCTTACTCGTTTTTTATTGTAATAAATAAACAACAATAACAAAAAATCATATATAGAAATTGTGTCGCCAGAAGACAAGTTTGACAACTGCAAAAAAAAAAAAAAGAAAAACAAATGAAAACAGTTTGGAAACTGTTTTATAGTTTTATTTATTTTGTCATAATATCATTTCACTTTTGTTTGACATACAAAACTGTTAACATACTTTTAGGCAAACAGTTATAAAAAAAGTGATTGCATACATACCAACACACTCCCTCATTTAATAAATGAAAACTTTTTTTGGTCTCCTTTTTCATATATAAATTTATACATTTTACTATTTTAAATCGGCCAGAGGGCGGATTTTTTAAATTGAAAATAAATATAAATTTTTAATTAAATATACATTTTTTTAAATAAACATATTTTCTCATAAATTAATTTTCAAAACTATAAAAGTATTTAAAGAGTGAGATCAAAAAAATCTAAAGCACCGGGAGTGTTTTTCCATTGATAGAAAATCTAGTTCAGTTAGAAAGAATGGACGTTACCTGATGTTTTTAAAGCCAAGAAATAGAAAGCATTTTCAAAAGAGTTTCCAATATATGCAATAAGAAAGTAGCTCGGTTAGCTCAGTGCTTGGACTATTCGGTAAGAAAAGTTTAAGCTAAAGCAGGTTTAAAAACATACAAAAAGTTCTTGACAGGAGCGCTGCTTAAAATTTAGAGGCCGAAAACAGAGCATGGAAATTGAATTAAAAAAATGTTATTGTTCATAATGGATGGCGAAACGTATGCTCCTGCAGATTTTTTGCAACTTCTTGGTCAAAAAATTTTAGGTTGCTGATGCTCGACTAAATCTTAAAGAAAAGTTAAGGACCCAAAAGTACTAAAAATTTTCTAAAAAGTACTTGGTATGACAAGCAGTTTGCAGTTGAGTCAGAAGAAAACAATCTTTTGTTACAACGGACTCTCTTAATATCGAAATTTACAGTTACTTTTTGTCACAAAAAGACTGCTTCCATTTATAAGACTTCATAATGTGACCACTTATTTTTAGCTGGATTTGGCATCCTTTCACTTTTGCAAAGAAGTCTCTGAGTGGTTCAAGAAAAATAATGTGGTATTTGTATCAAGAGAAGCAAATCCTTCAGGCTGCCCGGCGCTAAAGTCAGTAGAGAGCTTTTGGGCTCTTGTTAAATGTGAATTGAAGAGCACAAAAAGGGTGACCAAAAGTGTGGTAGATTTTAAATGAGAATTGGCAAACCGCTCCAGAAAAGGAACAGAAAGCACTATTAGAACGTTAATGGAAATTTAAACTATAGAAATATTCTTCTCTGTAAATTGTAATAATAATTTCAATGGTGTCATTTTTCCTAACATATATGTATGTTAAGAATTTTTCGATCTCACTCCTTATTTTCTCATAAATTACCTTACAAATAATTCACAAAACTTATAAAATAATCTATTTCAATTTATAACCCTCCTAAATTAATGCTTCTTCAAATATTAAGAGAATCCTCCTAAAAGTATGCTTTAAATTTGCAAAATTTCTCTAACAGAACACAGAGAGCTTGAGAGTATGTTTTTTTTAAGTATTCTCTACATATGTAATCAATTAGATAACATTTATTTGGCAATTCACAACAGATATTTGTTGTTCCTCCAAACGATTTCTATTTATTCTTATGCAAATTGTCGAGTTAAACAAAACATTTACTACACTTCTCTATAAGTTTTTTTTTTTTTTTTGATTTTCACTTTTCCTACAAAAGTTTAGTAAATTATGCCAAAACATTTATTGATAAATTTTGTGTCGCCTCCCCTAACTCCCCCGCGCTCCATCACCCTTTCCAATTTGTATTCATTTTACAAGGTTGTTTCGTAAGTTTTAACACACTTTTTTTTGTTTTGAATGTAAAATTTATGTGAACATTTTTATTGGATGCGGGTAAAAGTCATTTACTTCAGTGAAGTTTTGGCTGGTAAATCATTTTATAAATTATTTGATAAAAATCTTTAATTTATATTAAAGTCAATTTATTTGTGACAAAAGTTTCTTTTTTCTGGTCTAAAGAAATGAGAATAAAATAAAAAAGTAGATTTATGACGTTTTTACAACACACAATAATGGAAGAGAAAAGAATATAAATCCACTGAAATGAAAAATCAGTTTAAAACAAATCAGCTAAAACTATCAAGTGTATAAGGGACCACATTAAAGCCATAATTACTGGAAGTGAAGAAGAATCAGAATTTAAATTGGAACTACTAAATCAGATCTAAAATGGAGTTCATTACAATATTAACTTGAATTTGAACTAGAATCTGAACAGGAATCTGAACTAGATTCCTAATTTTTTATAAGTATCCGAACAAGAATCTGATCTGCGATTTTATATAAAATTCGATCTAGAATCTGAACTTTAAACTGAACTGAAATCTGTATTAGAATCTGAAATAGTATTTGAATAAGAATCGTAATACGAATCTGGTCTAGGATCTGAACGATCATTCGAACGAGAATCCGAACTAGTATCTGGACTAGAATCTGAAGTAGAATCTAAATAGATTATGAATAATAATCTAACGTAAAATTTGAATTAGATTCTGAGGTAGAATGTGAAATTGAATCTGATTTGAAATCGGAAATAGAATCTGAACTAGAATCTGATCGAAAATCCGAATTAGAGTATGAAGTGAACATGAATCTTGACTAGAATTTGAATAAGAGTCTGTGGACGTTTATGATCTAGAACAAGAGTTTTACTATAACTGAACTAGAACTGATCAAGAACTGAACCAGAACTGATCTCATTTGATCTAGAACTGAACTTAACTAGAACTAAAGCAGAACTTTGCTAGAATTGAACTAGAAATAAACAAGAATTCAACTAGAACTGCACAAGAACTGAACTAGAACTGAACCAGAACTGATCTCATTTGATCTAGAACTGAACTAGAACTAAACTAGAACTAAATTAGGACTGAAATAGAACTGCATAAGAACTGAACTAGAACTGATCTCAAAAATTGGAATATAACTTAACCATATATAGTTTTCTATAGTCTGGTCAATAGTAGAACTAAACTAGAATTGAACTAAAGCTGAACTATTGAACTAGAACTGAACTAGAACTAAACTAGAACTGAAACAGAATTGAACTAAAACTGAACTAGAACTGAACTAAAACTGTACTAGAACTGAACTAGAAATGCACTCGAACTGAATTAGAACTGAACAACAATTGGACTATAACTTAACCATTTATAGTCCTCTATAATCTGGCTAATAGAATATAGAATACGTTCTTATTTGTATTCCGGTCAGCAAGTTATCTAAACAACTATAACGAATTTTATTCTGTCAAAGTTAATGATTTCTATTTTATTAATCCGCAATATGATTTCTAATACATTTTGTTTCCTTTCTAATGCTAATACGTCAATCATATTCTTCTATCACATTTAATTTAAACACACATCACACATTATTTTTCAAATATATCACAAGTGAAAGTTCCAAATATTTATACAGCAGCTGTTTGATATTATTTTCTACTTCATTATTATGCTACAATATTTTCTTACAATCAACCCTAAAAGCAAACTAAGCAAATATTAAGTGAATTTATAAAATAAGCCTACATTTAGGCGCAATACTTCCTGTTAACATCTAACAGATTGTTCGTATTTATTTTATATAAATATTTATGTAAATTCACATTTTTATATAAATAAACAATATTTACATATTATGAGAACATAAATGGAAATTCAATTTAGATCTCCAAAAAAAAACGCACAAGTTTTATATTTCCTACAACATTATCGACTCTAAAGTGAAGCATATATTTGGGAGTTGATTATGAAACATCTAAAAAAATTTGTTTAAATTTGTGTGTTTCAAATTTTCTCTTCTTTTTTTAAGGAAATTTAAAGTTTTGAAACCTGAACTACAAATGTTTTTACAGAATTTTCTGTGTTTTTTCTCCTGAAAGAAGACAGAAATTTGTTCAACATTATTGAACTTTGACATCAAAAATTCTACTTCAGTTTTTGTATTTTTTTTTGTAAGAAAAATATCATATATTTAAATTACGAACTATTCTATAGCATATGTACAAGAGTATGTGTTGCAAGTAGCATATTTTTAGGAGTAAAATATAATCAAAATAGTTTTTGCTAGAACGTACAATATGAACACAGATATACATACATTTTTAGATAATTTTCTTTCGGAAATTCTTTCAAATGGAATGTTCTGTCAGAAACCCGCATATTTGCATAAATATCTTTTTTGATATTCTTGTTAAACACAATTAACATACAAATACATTCATATAAATCTATTACATAGTTATGCATATACATATACATTTAAGAAAATATACCTATACAACTATGAATGTTTACAAGTATATGTGTGTGTAGGGTATATATATGAGATCTAGATATATTTAATATTTCCTATGTATTCGGAATGTGGCAGAAAAATGTGATCTAAAACTAAATTTTCAAAGAGTAAATTTGGTAAGTTTTTTTAAAAGACTAAAAGTATGCAATAAAGTGTAGATGAATTATAGAATTTCGACAAACTATTCCAAGTTGACCATTAGTTGGAAAACTCGACTATATTACAGCCTTTACAATTGACTGAAGTATGAAAAATAAAGACTATAATCAATTGCAGACTATTATCTAAGCAATAGTTATGATCTTAGGCTATATAGTCAAGTTTATTAAATAGACTATATACCAATTCAGTTCTAGTTCAGTTCTAGTTTAGTTCTAGTTCGGTTTTAGTTTAGTTCTAGTTCATTTCTAGTTCAGATATAGTTCAGTTCTAATTCAGTTCTAGTTCAGTTCTAGTTCGCTTTTAGTTTAGTTCTAGTTCAGTTCTATTTTAGTTCTAGTTCAGTTCTAGTTCTAGTTCTAATTCAGTTCTAATTCAGTTCTAGTTCAGTTCTAATTCAGTTCTAGTTTAGTTCTAGTTCAGTTCTATTTTAGTTCTAGTTCAGTTCTAATTCAGTTCTAGTTTAGTTCTAGTTCAGTTCTAATTCAGTTCTAGATCTAGTTCAAGTTCAGTTCTAATTCAGTTCTAGTTTAGTTCTAGTTCAGTTCTATTTTAGTTCTAGTTCAGTTCTAGTTCAGTTCTAGTTCAGTTCTAATTCAGTTCTAGTTCAGTTTAAGTTCAATTCTAGTTCAGTTCAATTCTAGTTCAGTTCTAGTTCAGTTCTAATTCAGTTCTAATTCAGTTCTAGTTCAGTTCTAGTTTAGTTTTAGTTTAGATTTTATTTTTAGATTGTAACTCAGGTTCTAGTTGAGATTATAGCTCCGTTCTAAGTCAGATTATAGATCAGATCGTAGCTCGGAATCTAGTTCAGATCCTAGATCGAAGTCTAGTTCGGTTTAAGTTCAGTTCTAGTCCAGTTCTAGTTAAGTTCTAGTTTGATACTAAGTCAGATTCTAATCTTGAGATCTAAGTTTGGATTGTTGTTTAGATTCCATTTCCGATTCAAATTCTGATTCTATTTGGTGTTCAGTTCTTCACCTTTTTTTCTTAGAATTTTAAAATTCAAAATGATTTAAATTTTTTATGAAATTTTTATTTTCCTTCTTAAATTTGTTTCAACATTATTTTTTCATAAGTTTTTGTTTCTTGTTATTTTTGAAAAACATATCACATACTTTTAGGCCTTCATATCATTGACTTTTTTTTAATTAAAAAAGATTACAAAAGAACTTCAAACCAAATGTTACTTTTTTAGTTTTTTTTTTCTTTCTCTTCTCTCTTTCTTTTCAGCTTCTGCTCTGTGTTAACAAAACAAAAATTGATAAAATTTATTATATTAGAATGTTACTTGCAGGATTTCAACAACTTACAAATACTATTACACAAATACACATACAATACACGAATACATACGAAACTTACTACTTGAATTAAGTGTCCTTATTTATGCTTCACAAAATATATACATTTTTTTTAAATACAAAACAATCAATAAAGAACAGAAATTCTGAAATTGGGAACCTTTTTTTTTGGAATATCTCCATATAGTTTTTGTTGTTGTGAAAAGAAATTGAAGCAAAAAAAAGGATAAACAAAAAAATCTCTATTAACACCCGCTTATAAATGCCAAAACAAAGTTTTGTTGAGATATAAAATAATCGAAAAGAAAAATTAAATAACGTATTTGGATGAAAACAGAGAGGGAAAGGGGTATTGGGGAGGGGTAAAGGTAGTTTTTATTTGGTAGGTTTATATGTAGGCTTTATAAAGAAGTTTTTATAATTTAGTCGAGGTGCTTGGTGCGAAAGTTATGATCATTTTTCTGAAAATATATGAATTAATATTAATCATACGTTTAGGGAGTCATTTTTCTGATATTTCTGTTTTGAAGGAATTTTCACGTGATTTTTAGTTTCTTAAATTTATGAATTTCTAGTGAATTATTTTTAATTTTATGTATTTTCTTATTTAAAGGTTTCTTAAGTTATTAACCATTTAATTAATATTAATCATACGCTTCAGGGTCATGATCTTTATATTTAATTTTTTATCACGTTATAAAAGTTGCATGTTTTCTTTTTTAATTTTTTATAGAATTTTTGTTATTTAAGTAATTGACTTGTTTAATTTTTGAGAAAAAAGAACTTTAATTGTTGACGTCAAAATTTATTATTTAATTTTCTTTTTAATTTTTTTTAACGTCACGAATGCATAGCGTGTCTAATTCCATTCTGTAACTTATAAACCGTTAGAGATATTCCAATATAATTTCACATAGTCAAAGCTGAAGTATTTCTGAGTTAATTTGGAGAAATCGAAGACCATATATGGTCAGGGAGGTAGTCAGTGATCTTTTAAAGATGACCACTTCGGGTAGATTGATTTTTTTAAAAATTCGCCTAAAAACCACTTCTGAAGTGAAAGTAAAGATATTTTGTATATAGATAGATCCTGTAAATGTCTATAAAATATACTCGAATATATTTGACTTTTCTCTTATAGTTTCGGAGATATTCAAGTCGAAATAAATTGTTAACCCATTTTAGGCCTGTTTATTATTAGTTTTTTATTAAGATAGCGGACATACAGTGGGTCCTAAATTTTTTTCAAAATATGTGGCAGATTCTTTATAAAATTTAAAATATATTAGAGCAAAAATTATGAAAATATATAAAACCGTAAAAAAGTAAAATAAATCTGAAGTTAGAACTTTAATTTGGGATTTTTTCCAAAAAAGGTGGCAACGTTTTATTGACTTAAAAAATCACTTTTTTTGTCCAGTAATTTCTATTTTTTTATTGTTTTGTAATGAAATCTAAACATAAATGCGTGAAAAATTAAGCCGAATGAGATTGGGGCAGAGACATGCCCATAAGCCCTATTCAAATTTGGCCAATTTTGGAAAAAAAAAATATTTTTTTTTATGATAAGTTCTCAAAGAAGATGATTCCAGCAAAGCTGGAATTAAGCTTTATATACAGCTTTATAAGTAAGGTTAACATACAAAAAGTATCTCCTGTCGGACGGCCCTTGGAATGATCAGACGATTAGTTAAGTGAAAAAAGTCAAATTTTTAAAAAAGATTTATACGGATTGAGATTTTGGGCATTTCCGTATGGAAAAGTGGGAATTTTTTAAATCCCTGAATTATGGAGTAGTTAATATACAACATATTCAAATTTCAAATAATAATCGTTATTTATTTGGATTTTATAAAAGTTTGAATAAGAATTTTATTTTTCAAAAAAAAAAAAAAAAAAAAAAAAAAATCGATATTTTTAGTTATTCATAAATTTTTGACATCAAATGATGCCCCATTTCCTTTTTCGAAAAAAATTGTAAATCTGCAAGTTATGACGTTTTCATAGATACCAAATACATGTGTTAAAATTGTATATCTTCGTTAAAAAATCACCCTAAACTGGGCTTCTTCTAATAAAATTTAACTATTTTCCATGCATTTTTACGACAATTCCAACAAATCCATTTGGACACACTGTAAAATGGCATCTGAAATTTTTTGTTTCGATTGAAAATAACAAAATTGTTTTTGCTTAAAAATTTCACAATTATTTTCTTGTTGTTGTCATATGTCATTTACACCACATCTTTATAGCTCAAATTTTTGCCTCAAAAACCAACAACAGCAAAAAAAAAGAACTTTATCATTTAAAAACTGCCTAAAAACTTTAGATGTTAGCAAAACTATCGAAAAAAAGGATACAAAATAAAAACTAAATATTCAAAAAACACCAAAAATTGTGCTATAACATTTTATTGCCTAAAAGCATGCAATGATTTTCCTAAAACTTGCAAACAGCAGCCTATAAATATGCTAAAAATTCTAAGAATTGTTTAAAAAATTTAAAGGCATTTCAATAAGAATAACGGCAGTGTAAATTAAACATTTTGAAACAGGTAACATGTTTGACCGCCTAAAATTAGGCAACAAAAACATCTTACTAAAAAATCATTGCATATTTTTATAAAAAAAAAAATCTTCAAAAATATTAAACACAACTATTTACCGAAATAATTAAATTTATAAATTCTTTTAAACTTTTTTCTTTGTCTATTAATTAATTTTCTTTCCGCAACCTCCTAAAAACTCACTTTAATTACTTGCAGGAAATCCTGAAAAACTCTTTCCCCAAACATCTTATTATTCTCTCAAGTAAAATTATATTTTCTTTTTTATTAAAAAAAAGGAAACATTCAAGCATAAATAAATTTCCATTTAAACCTAAAAGCAGGCATTACAAAAAAATGTTAAAAAAAAATCCCTGCCTGCAAGTAGGCTAATGTTTTGTCATGCAAACACAACTTTTAACTAAAAGGGGAAACTTTAAACATTAAAAACAAAAAATATGTAAATGTACTTCATTTAACATGAAATAAATTATAGTTTTTTTTTTATAAAAAACATATTTTTTTATAGAAAGTTTTTTACTCAACTTGCAATCTGATCCCTTCCTTTTATTCTTCTTCTTCTTATTTTTTGTAACATATGACAAGATTTTCTTTAAAAGTATATATAATAAAATATTATAAAACGCCTAGAGTTATGTAATATTTTTCTTGGAATATAAGAATTACACATGTGTTTGTGAATTTTTTATTAATAATAAAATAAAATAACATGTTGCAACCTAAATGTATGCAAAGTTTTTTTTTTCATTCTGGTTAAAAAATATTAAATTAAAAGTAAATTAGAATATTGTAGCAAATTATAAATTCAAAAGGGAGACAAAGGTAAATAATAAATGTAATATTGAAAATAGTACAGATTATTCAATCTGACTTGCTCATAGTCTATATAATAGACTATAGCTCATAGTCTATTTAATAGACTATAGCTCATAGTCTATATAATAGACTATAGCTCATAGTCTATTTAATAGACTATAGCTCATAGTCTATTTAATAGACTATAGCTCATAGTCTATTTAATAGACTATAGCTCATAGTCTATTTAATAGACTATAGCTCATAGTCTATTTAATAGACTATAGCTCATAGTCTATTTAGTAGACTATAGCTCATAGTCTATTTAATAGACTATAGCTCATAGTCTATTTAATAGACTATAGCTCATAGTCTATTTAATAGACTATAGCTCATAGTCTATTTAATAGACTATAGCTCATAGTCTATTTAATAGACTATAGCTCATAGTCTATTTAATAGACTATAGCTCATAGTCTATTTAATAGACTATAGCTCATAGTTTATTTAATAGACTATAGCTCATAGTCTATTTAATAGACTATAGCTCATAGTCTATTTAATAGACTATAGCTCATAGTCTATTTAATAGACTATAGCTCATAGTCTATTTAATAGACTATAGCTCATAGTCTATTTAATCGACTATATCTCATAGTCTATTTAATAGACTATAGCTCATAGTCTATTTAATAGACTATAGCTCATAGTCTATTTAATAGACTATAGCTCATAGTCTATTTAATAGACTATAGCTCATAGTCTATTTAATAGACTATAGCTCATAGTTTATTTAATAGACTATAGCTCATAGTCTATTTAACTGTAGTCTAGTAAACTAGAACCGATCTAGACTCCAATTAATTAATAAACTAGACTCTAGTCTTGTTTATGACTATTATTACTGTTTAAAAATTATTGTTATTTTCTTAATTAGACAGTTATTTGAGACTACTACATTCAATTTTAGTGTTGTTTTTTGTGAATTTTTTTTTCCACTGTATTTGTGAAAATGATGTTAATAAAGATCAAGTTCGACATATTTACACATACATCAATTATACAAAACATACACACACAGATTTATTCGCTTTCATATTCACCAAAAAAGAAATGAAAAAGAAATCCTACATTATTTCAAGCAGCATAAATACAAAAAAAGAAAATTAAACAGAAATAGGAAACGGAAATTGGTTATGTATGTGAAAATATGTAAACATAATAAAAAGAAGTAAATGTGTGTGTGTGAGTGTTTGAAGGAGAAAAATAATATTTAGTGTTGTTGGTGTGTGTGTGTAAATATGAAACATGAAAAACATTGATGCGTTTAAAATCGAAATATCACGAAAAAAACTAAAAAAACAAATACACATACATACTCATACATACAGAGAAGCAAACAATAAGAGACAATAAAATTGATAAATATTATTTAACAAGAAAACAACGGAGGGGAGTAAAAACAAAATAACGGTAAATTGCAAAAACAATACAAGAGAAAGAATTTTAACAAAAAATCTCTCTCACTCCCTGACACACACACATTACACTGTTTAAGACTCTGAGATAACAGTTAATCGAAGAGGGAGTAATAAAAATAAGCCTCTATTCTTCTTTTGTAGTTGTTGTTGTTGTTACATAAGTATCAAAATAGATTTTCTAGTGTTTATACCCTACACCACCATAGGTGGTTGGTGTATTATGCGTTTGTGCTGATGTTTGTAACATACAGAAAACATGGTGTAACATTTACCTAAAAGTATACCGTTTGACTCAGAATCACTTTCTGAGTCGATTTAACGATGTCTGTCCGTCTGTCTGTCTGGCTATCCATGTAAACACTCTACAGGTCGCAATTTTTGTGATAACAATTTTTAATGAAATGTGGTAAATGTTTTCTTTTTTGGCTCAAAAACGAACTCTTATTGAAACTGGTCTTATAAGGTCCGATAATTCAGGTAGTTCCAATACAAATGTATGGGGTTTTAAGGTCATTAAAGTCCTACATAGAAGCGATTTCAATGAAATTCAATACAAATATGCCTTACGATATTTTAAATCGTTGTGCTAAATTAAACGAGGGTCGGTCCATTAGTTCTCATAGGTCCCACACAAGCCTCTTTCCAAATATCACTTTGAAGGGAATAAATCTCACTTATACGTTGGTATTATAAAAACAACTGGTTAAATAAGATCTAAAATTGCTGTTCGAAATTATACGAGAGTCGGTGTCAAGAAAAAAATCCTTTTCAAATGCATACATTTTACATAAATCTAAGTATCATATTAATGTACATCACACTTAATCTTAAATTAGAAAAGCAAATTTTACGAGGGTCGTTCATACATTTTTCGCAGCTGTCATTTACAATCTAAAATAAGGTGTAGGATATTACATAGGCGAGTATTGCCAACTATAACATTTTTATTTGTTTTTGTTTTTCTACTTGTATGTATTTTAAGGAAATTTATATGTTTGTGTGTGAAAGAGAAAGAGATAGAGAGAGAGCGCGCATACAAGTGTATGAGTGTGTGTTTTAGTCATAACACTCTTACTCTTGAGAAAGGTTTAATGTTGGCTAAAAGCAGCTGAAGTACCAACATTAAGGATTTGTAATGATTTTCACTTACATTTCCTTTCTTTACCTCCTTTTTGCTCTTAAAGCATTCCAAAAATTATAGCGTTTTTTTGGAATTTGACAAAAATTACAGATGTGTATTTGATCATTTTTGTTGTTGTTGTTGTTTCTGAAAAGACTATATTCAGAAACACTGTTTAAATTTATGTTGAGGCTTAAGGAAAAGAGAGCAAAAAAAAGAAAGAATTATAATTCTTGTATTTCTGCCTTTTTCAAGAATTTGTTGGCTGCTGTTTTTTTGGTGACAGAAAAATAGTAAAAAAAAGGAGGGTGTGAAAATTGAAAAAGTTTTTGACAGTTTTTGGCGTAAACATAAAATACGGATTTTTAAAGGAAATATAAATATTTCTCAAAGGCTGTTTATGTTCACAATTTAAGCTCATTTTTAAAGTGGAGCACATATATTTCCAGAAAATACTAGATTTAAATACAAATGTAGGCATCAAGTTATAAAAGGTCTTCAATTAAAGCTAAAAAATAGCTTTTATTTTTTAATTTATTTAAGTAATAAATACAACAATTCCAAAAGATCTTGTATTAAAGTCATTTTCTTAATCTGGGGCTAATTTAAGAAATAATCACAAATTAAAAGATTTTTTCTTGATTTTAGAATAAACTAACGAAGTTTATTAACAACTTGAGGTGATCACGAATTAAAGTTGTTCTCCTAATATTAGCCTTAATTGAGAAATAGTAATTGATAACAAGTTAATTTTATAATGTTATGATAAATTTACAAATTTTATTGAAATCTAGAGATGATCACGAATTATTGTTGTTTTTGGAATATTAGTTTTAATTGAGCATTAACAACCGATTTTAAATTTCTTTCTCCGATTTTATGATAAATTAATGGATTTTATTAAAATCTACAGGTGATAACAGATTATTATTAGCTTTTGCTTATTAGCCTTAATAGAGAAATTACAAACGATTTTAAGTTTTTTTTCTGATTTAAAATTAAATAACCCTTTTTCATTAATATTTACAGATGATGCCAGATTGTAGTTATTTTATTAATATTAGCTTTTATTAAGAAGTAACTATAAATTTTAAGTTCCTTCTTTGATTTTACAATAAATTGAACAATTTTCATTAAAATCTAAAGGTAATCACATATTAAGGCATTTCTCTTAATTTTAGGCATATTTGAAAAATAAAGCTTTTTATGATTTTTTGATTAAATTTCGTTATTTTTTTAACAATTACCCATCAAGCTCTCATGGATTTTTTATGAAATGTATTATCAAAATCATTTGTGATCACAAAATAATACCATTTTTAAAATTGCCATTATTTAGGACATAAGAAAATATTAATTTTGTATGGATTTTATATGATATTGGTGATTTTAATTTAATTTAAAGTGATCACAGAATAAAGTTATTTTCGTAATATTGATCTTAAATGAAAGATAACAATTGACATAAATTTTCTTTTGATGAAATAATATCAAATTAATTATCAAAACCATAAGTAATCACAAATTAATGTTTTTATGTCGTAGATTACAGTGATTTTCTTAATTTCAGCGTTATTAGAAAAAAATATTTTGGCTTTCTTTTGGTTTTATGTAATTTTTAAAAATTTTTTAATCATATTAAAAAGGGTCACAGATTAAAGTTATTTTTAAAATTTTAACTTTATTTATGAAATAACAATTAATTTAAGTTTTTTCTAATTTCATGAATTAAATTTAATAGAATTAATGATTTCTATTAAAAAATATGTGAGAACACAGATTATTGTTATTTTCAGAACAGATATTTTATTTTAGACATTCTCTAAGTACAAAACTAGTTTATAAAGAACGAAGTTAAGATTATTCTTATGTAAGTAAAAATGTTGATTTTAGATATATTGCTGATCACAGATTAAAGTTATTTTCTGTATACTAAGCTTCTTTAAGAAGCTTCGTAATGGATTTGGTTAATATATGGCTTTAAGTGATATTAACCAGATTTTTCGTGATACTTTTAAATGATCACACAATATCGTGCTTTAAAAAATTAAACAAATTTATTTAAAACTAATAATTTTTAATTTCCTTAAAAAATTTTGAACAACTTTTCAATTGACCTTCGTCTCCAAATTTGGTGCGCAGTTTGCGCGTTATTTTTTCTTATTTCATTGTTTGCTCTTTTTGTCTTTTTCTGTTATCTTTAAGAAGAAAACAGACAAGATTTATGATATTTTATTGATTTTTCTTTTATTTAAAAACATCTTGAAAAAAGTAAGCTATAAAGCCTAAATGTAGGCTTTGAATTTTTGTTTTTATTTTTTTATAATAAGATAAAAGATTTTTTAGATTTAAAATATAAATAAAAATAAAAACTGTTAAATTCCTATAAAATCCTTAAAAAGGAAATATTACGAAAATTCAAGGATTTTTAAGTCGATTTAAAGATATAACATTTATTCCACTAAAATGATATTTAAATACCTGTTTGACTCATAACTGGTCATTAATTAAAGTGCGAAATTTACCTGTAAATAAAAAAAATATAATTGATTTTAAAATATTTGTTTTTCAATTATGATATTAATTATAAAATATAACAATAAATTGAGATCTTAGACAAACTTTTCTAAAAAGACTTTATTTTGGTATTTCTATTCTAAGAAATTAATAGCCAATTCTTTTCCTAATCTTAAGCTGAGATTATTTTTGCATTTTTAAAAACATAAAAAACTAAAAAATTTAATTAAAAAATCTATATAACTTCTTTAACTGAGAAAATGACGAAACTTCGTGATCATTTATAATTTGTATCAAAAATTGTAAAATTTAAAACAGTTAACAAATCTAATAAACCAAATAACAACTAAGGCATATTAGGTAATTCTTAAATAAAGCTCTTTTTTAATAAAATAAGCATAATTTTGTGATATTTTTATAATCCTTATCAAAAAATTTAGTGGTTTTCAAATTTTATATGCATTTAATGAGTTTTGATACAAATTCTAAGTGATCCAAGATTAAAGTTGTTTTCCCAATATTACTCTATTTTATGAAATTACACTTTTATTAAGTTACACGTAATTTTGTGATCTCTTCTAACTTTTATTAAAAGTTTTTTATCATCAATTAAGAATTTCTTATTTTCATATAAAATAATACTTAAAATTAGAAAACGACAAAATTTCGAGATCACTTATATTTTTTATTAAACATTGTAAAAATGAAAAAGTTTTAAAGTTTTAAATAATAAAAATCTAATCAAGACAATAAAAACAAATCACTAATCGGTACCTCTGAAAGATCTTTTTAAGAAAACTACCATATTTTGTGATTACTTAAAATTTTTATAACAATTTAAGTGTTCTTAGGATTTTATATGTGTAATTAATGACTTTTGTGACAAATTTTGAGTGATCACAAATTAAAGTTATTTTCTGAATATTACTCTGATTTAAGGAAACAACAATATAAACAAATCCACTAATCGCTAATTTTAAATTAAAACTTATTTATATACTAGTGATCACAGATTAAAATTATTCTTTCAATATTAATCTTTTTCGGAAATCCATTGAACTACTGAAATAAAGTATTTCGTAAGTAAATCCTAACTATGAAAACAAGAAAAGTCCATTAAACGCTAATTCAAAATTTAAGCTATTTTTAATGAAATAACCCTAATTTGTGATTCTTTATATTTAACAAAAAATTAAATATTCATAAATAAAATCGTTTCATTTTCAAAAGAGATAGAAATTATTACTTTTTGATAGAACTATAAAAACCGTCAAAAGTTTCTAATTTAGAAAATAACGCAAATCTGTGATTGTTTTACAACTTGTACATTAAGAACTTTATTTTCTGTTCTTTAAAAAAAAGAGAGAACATTAATATTTAATTATGCTAAAATATGTCCTCGCCTAATGCTAAACTATATATAATTTATGTTTAAAAATCATCCTAAAATTATGCTATAAAAATGTAAATAAAATAAAACAATTAAATGTTTAGAGAAAAGACAAAAGTTGTTGAAACACCAATGAATTGAACATTAAATAAGTCCATAAATATATGAAACAAACCCTTTAAATTATAGCCTCCCTTAACCTCCCATTCATAACCCATCTCCTCGTCCCCCTAAAAGTATGCATCATTATTGATGTATTTGTCAAGAGAAATAATTTATGTTCAAGAATTTCTTACTTTCCCCGTTTTATTGTCTCACTTAAAAATTCTTTCCTGTTTATTTTGGTATTCTTCTTCTTCTTTATGGAAATTATGGTCGGGTCTCGGTGACACCCACCCATTCAGTTTAATATTATTTTAATATGAACAAAAAAAAAATAATTTTATTACAATTAAAAACAGATTTTTAGAATATTTACCAAAAGAACTGCCACCCCTATAAGTAGGCACCAGCATTGAATGCCTAAAAGTATGTGTATCTTTTAGATTTAGGCAAATGACAGTTGTAAATAAAACAATGCGAATGAAAAGCAAAAAAATATTGATTAAAATTTTTTGCGTTATTGTTTTAACACTTGAATGAAATAAGGATGTTTTTTGCTCTTCATCTTCTTTAAAAAGTTTAAAGTTTGAAAACTTTAATGTGTGAGAGAAAAGGAGAGGAGAGGAGATAATAAGAAAATTTTCTAAGTGAAATTTTTGAAGCGTAAATGAATTGTTTTTTGAAAATTAATGTAAATATTTTGAACAGTTAATATTTAGTTTTTTTTTGCGAGGGCGGGGCAAAAGAGGAAGTAATTTTTTAAGTGTCAAGAGCTAAATAAACAATATTGACAGTTTAAAAGCCTTAAAATAGGCAAAAGATAGATTAATGTTTAAACAAACCATAAGAGACGTTTAAAAGAAACATTAAGTAAATTAAAATTTTTAATTATTTTTTAAAGAAATTAGTCAAGACTACAATATTTATTGCTTTAAATATAGTTTTGTCAAAACTAAGACTACTTTTGACTCCATTAATAAGACTACTAATCTATTGACTAGACTATAGACCAGTCTTAACATTTGACTGTAGCTTTTTAGTAAAAGGACTAAATTAAAGTCTATTGTACAGTCTTTGGACTAGACTATTAACTAAACTATAGTTTAGCTTATAGTCTAGACTATAGTTTTGTAAACGAATTCTATTATTAGGTAAAGTGTAATTTGAAGAACTAACTAGATTATAATAGAAAATATAATCCAGTCCACTATATCGACTAGACTATAGTAAATTCTATTGTCTAAACCATAGTATAGTCTGTCAATTAGTCTTTTTACTTAATTTTAATTTAGCCTACAAACTTGATTATATATTACTTTGTTTACTAGACTGCAATTTGGCTAAAACTAGACTAATGTTAAGGCTATAGACCAGTCAATTGAATAGACTAGTTTTAAGTCTATTTAAGAGATTTAAGAGACAATTAATTTAATTTAATAGTCTATTTAATAGAATACAGCTTTTCTATTTAATAGACTAGAGTTTAGTCTATATAATAGACTTAAGTTTAGTCTGGTTAATAGTCTAGTGATAAGTCAATATAATAGACTAGAGTTTAATCTGCAAAAAATTCTAAACTTTCAACTGTTTAATAGTCTTAGGTTAATTCTGGTAAATAGTCTAGACTGTAGCCTATTTAATAACCTAGAAATTAGTCTGTTTAATAAACAAAAGTTTAGTCTTTTTAAATGACTAGAGTTTAAGAGTTTAGGGTTAATGCTGTGGCATAAATTAAAGTTTATTCTGTTTAAAATTGTTGAATAGACTAGAATTTAGTCTCTTTAATAGCCTTTTTTGTGTAGTATATCATATAGGTTAAGGTTTATTTTTTTTTAAACTAAAGACTTCTATTCAGTTTAATAGCTTAGAGTTAAGTCTATTGAATAGACTAAAGTTTAGTCTATTTAATAGTTTGTAGCTTAGTCGGTTGAGTAGACTAAAGTTAAGTCTGTTTAATAGACTAAAGTGAAGTACGTTAAATAGATTATAGTTAAGTCTATTTATTAGACTAGAATTTAGTCTGTTTGATAAAATAAAATATAGTCTGTTTTCTAGACAAGAGTTTAGTCCCATAAATAGCCTATAGTTTAGCCGTTTAATAGATTATAGTTAAGTCTATTTATTAGACTAGAATTTAGTCTGTTAAATAGAATAAAATTTAGTAATTTTAATAGACAAGAGTTTAGTCTGTTAAATAGCCTATAGTTTAGTCAGTTTAAAAGTCTAGAGTTTAGTGTGTTTAATGATCTGGTTTAGTAGCGAAGAATTTAGTCTTTTAAATCGACTAGAGTTCAGTTTGTTCAGTAGTCTAGAGTTTAGTCTGTTTAACAGACCAGAGCTAAGTTTATTTTATTGATCAAGATTTAGTCTTTAAATAGAGAGTTAAGACCGTTAAGTACTATAGATTTTAGTCGTTTTAATAATCTAGAATTTAGTCTGTTTAATGGACTGGAATTTAGTCTATTTAAAATCTCTCGTAAAATTTAAAGCACAATCTGTTTAAAAGACTTGTATTCAGTCTGCTCAATAGATTAGAGTTTAAACTGTTTAATAGTTTAGGGATTATTTATTACACTAATACAAAGTTTAGTTTGTTAAAAGGTCTAGAGTTTAGTATTTAGTATGTTTAATGGTCTAGAATTAAGTCTGTTAAGAGTCTATACAGAGGTTAAACTTGAGTTTGTTTAATTGTCTAAAGTTTAGTCTGTTTAGCAGGCAAGAGTTTAGTCTGATAAAATGTATAGAGCTTAATTAAAAATCTAGAGTTTAGTATGTTTAAATGTGTAGATTTTAGTCAGTTGATTAGTCTAAAGTTTAGTCTGTTTAACAGACTAGAATTTAGTCTTAAAATGACTAAAGAGTTAAATCTATTAAGTGATATAGATTTTAGTCTTTTTAATAATCTAGAGTTAAGTCTGTTTAATGGTCTCGATTTTAGTCTATTTAAAATCTCTAGTAAAAGTTATGTAAGATAACGCATTGCTATTTTGGCTATTCGAATAGCTTTTTTTTAAAATCATTTAGCTAATTTAAGTTATTTCTTAAAACAACTGAATTATAACCACAAAATTTACTTTAGTCTTCAATTTCTGATTTTAAACAAATATTTGTTTATTATCCCAATTTCCTCTCAAGTTTTACTTCATTAAGGATCTTCTTTAGTGCTGCTGTCCATTCTTGCAGTTTTTTTGTTTTTTTTTTTTTTTTTTTTGCCAACATTTTCATCACTTTTGTTACAAAAACTCTTCTTCTGCAAAAATGAAATATGATTTCACTTAATGTTTACTAGACAATGAATAAACTACCATCACAACTAAAGGAGAAAAAAGACCATAACAAAATTCGTTATATCCTTTTTAGATACTTTTTTTCATACGTTTCGTTTTTTTCTTTTTGTTACATTTTGATTTCATTTCTTTCTTCTTTTTTTTGCAATTTTCTTCAACAACTTTTGGTACGAGTATCAATGAAAGTTAATACGCCATGTTGGCTGCAACGGAAGCGCCCTGCAATCAATCATGACTGGGGGTTTACATTTCAGCCAAAGGAAATACTCATACACACACATATACACAAACATATGTTTGTTATTAGTTTTTTTTTATTATAAAGTCCCTCCTGCATGTTTAAGTAACATTTAGTTTGATTTTGATTATTTTTCTTTTTGTTGTTGTTTTATTTTTGTGGACGAATAAGAAAATAAAAGGAAACTAAAATCCTTGAATTACTATGCAAGTGCTGGCTCAGTTTCATCATTTGAATTGTACTTTAGATTTTGAGAGGAAAAAAGAAAAAAACAAACGAAAATTACTAAAAATTTATATTCCTTCCTAAAGTGCCTTTTTTTCTTGCCACGAATTTTATTTATAACAAATTACTTTTTCTTATAACAAATCCATATACGAGGGTAAGCAAGGAAATACCACTAAAACCTGGTTTCAAACAGTTCGGTTGAAATCTTCTAGTTTTGAACTTTTTATAGTTCAGAAATAGTTTGAGAATTTTTCTCATTTCCTTTTCCGTTTGTCCTCCATTTTTCCAGTTTTAACACAAAAATTCAAAATTTATTTTCCATTTCTCTTCTCTTTTTATTTCGTTTTAATTTATACAAATATGTTTTCGTTTTCGTTTTTTATATTTTTTGATGATGATTTTAAGGCCACATTTCACACACTCATACATTTTTATTAAATCCTGTAATCAAGCGGAAATTACATTGGGAAAACATTATTTAAAAAGAGCTTTAAATGGGCTTTGATGTTAACGAAGAGAACTACAAACACATACATATGTAACAAACAAATACATATAAATAAAAAAAGTATTGAACTATAAAATACTTAAGTATAGACACACACATACTCATTATGGGAAAGAGGATACGGAAATGGGAAGGCAATTAAGGCCTTATTTTCACTAAACTGTAGTCTGTTAACTAGACTTAATTTTAGACTGTTAAGTGGACTTAACTTTATTTCATTAAATAAACTAAACTGTAGTCCACTTAACAGACTAAACTTAGCTTTATTAAACAGACAAAACTCAAAGCTATTAAACAGACTTAACTTTCTTTTATTAAACAGACTAAACTATCAAATAGACTAATCTCTTGTCTGTTAAACAGACTAAACCTTAATATCTAAAACCGATCTAAATAGACTTAAATCTGATATATATTAAATAAATCAAACTCTAATTTTTTTAATCAGAAGAAACTCAAGTCCATTAAACAGACCAAACTGTAATTTATCAAACAGTATAGACTGCAGTCTATTAAACAGGCCGATTAATAGTCTATTAAACAGACTTGAATCTAGTCTAACAAACAGACTAAATTCTAGCCCATTTAACTAACAGAACACTAGTCTATTAAATATACTAAACTCTAGTCAATTAAACAGATTAAACTCTAGTTTATTATTTATTAAAATAGACGGAACTCCAGTTTATTAAACAGACTAAACTTTAGTCTATTAAAAAGACGAAACTGATGATTATTTCATAGTCTAAAATCGAATCCTATAAATATACTAATCTAACGAAATCTAATCAATTTAACAGACTAATATCAAATAGATTAAACTCTAGTTATTAAACAAAATAAACCTTTGTGTATCAAATAATCCAAACTCTAGTTTATTAAACAGACTTAATTTTAGTGTATTAAACAGATTAAACTCTAGCCTCTAGACTGAATTTTAATCCTTTAAACAGACTAAACTCTAGTTTCTCAATTAGATTGATCTCTTGTTCTTCAAGTAGATTAAGCTTTAGTCTATTAAATAAACTCTCTATTAAATTAAACTCTTGTCTATTAAACAGACCGAGATCTAGTCTATTTAAAAGACTAAACTCTGGTCTATTGAACAGATAAAACGCTGGTCTATCAAATTGACTCTTGTCTATTAAGTAGACTAAACTCTGATCTATTAAATGCACTATTAAACAGACTTTAGTCTATTAAACTGACAAAACTCTAGTCTATTTAAATGAATAGTTTCTTAAACAAAATAACTTAAAGTTTATCAAATACATTAAACTCTTCCCTATTGAAAAGACTTAAATCCGGTTACATAAAAAGACTAGATTCAAGTCTATTAAATATACCAAACTTTAGTCAGTTAAACAGACTAAATTCTAGCTAATTAAGTATACTAAACATTAGGTAGTATTTAACCCTATTAAACTCCTTTAAGAGCCTTTTTTAAACTGGTTTTTTTATTAAGGCCTTTTTGTTGGAATTCATCTTTAATTCCTTCTTTAATTTGAATTTCTCAAATGTTTAAATTTATTTGCTTATTGGCTTTTTGGCTAAATATTTGGTAAATTAGTTTTTCATTTAAATTCGTTTTCTGCCTTCCAACTTGTTTGTTTTCCTTTTGAAAATATAGTTTTTTTTTTTGGCAAAAATTCCATTAAACGCAGCTAATATATTTGTTTATATGAGATACTTTATATTGATTGATGTTTAATTAAATTTGCTAAATTTATTCTTTATTGTTTTCTTTTTTTTGGGGTACTAATTGGCTTAACAATTTATGAAAGTTAGGAGAGCTCAAGAACGCCCTAAAATAGGCAACTGTATTTAGGAAAAAGAAATTTTTATAATTGAATTACAACAAGTAAGAATTAATTAAATTTAATTCGATTTTTTTGGACTAAAACTAGGCCGATTTATGAGCTAATATTTTGATCTAAATACCACTTATATATAATACACCCCCTTTTAATAGTAAACATCTAAGACTTCTCTAAATTTAAAATCACAATTTTTTTTAGCAAATTTAAAATTAGTTCTTTAATTTCCATTATTTACTTATTTTATTATTTATTTGGTTTTTTATTTAATTTTAATTTTTTCCCCCAAAAAAATTATTTTATTTATTTTAATACTCAACACCTAAAAGTATGCCACGTATTTCATTAGTTTGTTTATTTTGTTTGTATTCTATAGATTTGTTAACATAACTAAAATTTTTTCTATATTAAAATAAATAATTAGAAAATATAACTAAAATGTGGTTGAAATATTTAGAAAAAAACTATAAATTTTTCATTTAAAAAAATAAACATTTTTGAAAACCACATAATTCAACTTTGAATAGAAACTAAAACAACAACAAAACAAAAAATAGTTGCAAACTAATAATTAGTAATTGTTGATGATTGATTGAATGGAAAAACAAATAAAAAATAATTTGAGGTTTAAAAATTGGAAAATAATGAAATTAAAATGTTTAAGGCAAAATAAACATAAAAATAAAATAATTAAAAGAAATAATTTTTAATAAAATTTAATTCTATATAAATTTAAGCAATAGAACTGAATTAGAACTAAACTGGAACTGAACTAGAACTGAACTGGAACTGAACTGGAACTGAACTTGAACTAGAACTGAACTAGAGCTGAACCGGAAATGAACTGGAACTGAACTAAAACTGAACTAGAATTTGAACTCTAACGGAAGTAAAACTGAACTAGAACTGAACTAGAATCTGAACTAGAACTTAACTAGAACTAAACTAGATCTGAAGTAGAACTGAACTAGAATCTGAACTCGAACTAAACTAAAACTGAACTTGAACTAAACTAGATCTGAAGTAGAACTGAACTGGAACTGAACTAGAGCTGAACAAGAACTGAACTAGAACTGAATTAGACTTAACTTAATATTTTTAATAGACTATAGTTTAGTCGATTAATACTATTTATTTGACTTTGTATTTTGATTTAATACTTCGTATTTGTTTTAAGAAATAAATTCTACTTTTAATTTATATAAATGCAATTTATCAATTCGGAGACATTTATTTTAATAAATTAAATCCTCCTAAAAATATGCAATATTTATATTAAATGTTCTGCCTTAATGTAGGCTTTAAATTTTTTGCCGACTTTATAGTTTTCTACAATATTTAAAACTAATTGTCTTATAGAAGATTTTTGCTTGACAATCAAAAATATAAAACTTAAACTATAAAAAGTAAAGAATACTTTTGGGCAAAAAATAATATATAACATACTTTTTGAAAATTTAACCTCAAATGTTACACAAAAAACTGACAACAATTTAAATGTTTATTTTATAATTAAAATAAAACAAAAGACAAAAAACTATAATGCACAAAAACCAAATGTCAATTATTTTTTGCAGTGATGACATTTTTCTTTCTCACTCTCTTTCTCTCTCTCTCTATCTGTTTCCTTTTCTGTGACTTACTGTGACAGGGGCAAAAATGAAATCATTAAAATATGACCACAATTTAATAACTTTGAAAGAGACAAAAACACACATACACACACAATATTTATTATGTTGATTACTGCAAAAGGATTTATAACTTGCTCCTTGTTCGAACGAAGGTTTTGAGGTTGAAAGGGGTTATGTGTGGGAGAGGGTTTTGGGGTTATAGTGCAAAAATAACAGCAAATAACCACAAGTCAAACCACACAAAAACTAAACTAATTGTTAGTTTTGGCCAATTTTTTTTGTCACATAGAAAAAATAACCTAAAATTATGCTATAGAAAACTTCAAAATGTTACATTTGGAGACAGATTTAACTATTTAGATGTTGGGCTACAGAATTTAAATTTCAAAAATTCCATTTCACCAAAACAATTGAATTTAGAGAAGGTCAAATTGTAAAGCATACTTTTAGTCGTTTCCAAAAGTGTTTTAACTGTCATTCATGTGTAATTGACATATGAAAAGACAGTGTGAGCGTTTTTATTTGACTATTAAACGAAAAGCAAGGGTGTAACTTGATTTTTTTCGTTTGCCTTGACTGTGTGAAAATTCCCATGTGTATGTGTGTGTTTTTTAGCCGTAAATCAAATGGCCAATAAAAATAGTTTTATATGCTGCGTTCAACAATTTCTCCCTCATTTTTTTTTTTTTTTTTTTGTATAAAAAAGGAAATCATAAGAAAAAAAGCAGAGCACAGCTAAATATTATTTTAGTTTAATACGAAAGCAAAGGAAGAAGTATAAAAAAACGAAGTATAACCACAAGAAGCAATAACAAAAAAATGTTGCATACTTTTGGTTGTGGGCTAAAAGCTTAAGCAAACTTAAGCAAAACCAAAATAATAGAAAAATAATACACAATTCTTTTCTCGGCAAAAAACGGAAACGGAAATAAAATGGAGAATGTGTTTGTATGTGTGGGTGGTTAAAATAGAGGTTTAGTTAAGCTGTAACAGTTTTAGTTTTTTTTTTTAATTTAAAATAAAGACAACAAAATAAAAGCCTGACATTTCATTAAAATAAAAAGCAATAAAACAAAAAAAAAATAATAATTGCATATGTTAAGGCTGGCAGTTCAATTAAAAAAGTTGATGCTAAAAATAAAAAATAATAAATAAAATTTCAAAATTATTTAAAAGACTAAAGTTTAATTTTTCTAAATGACGAAAGTTAAGTCCCTTTAATAGACTCAGATTTAGTCCATTTGACAGTTAAGTCCACATAAAAGGGTACAGTTTAGTCTGTATTGTATTTGTATGTATTTGTTTGAGTGCATTTAAGTTTATATTCGCATAAAACCATTTAAAACAATAAATTTCGCAATAAGCTATTTTTTCGCTTTGGGGAATAAAAACCAAGAAAAATTTTATTCGAATAATTTTAATCGAATAAAATTTTTATTCGAATATGTTTTACTATTTTATAAAAATTTTATCATTTTGCTGATAAATATTATCTGTTTAAAATGTAAGTGATATATTTTTTCAATTTATATATTTAAATAATTCCCACATAAAAATATTATTCGAATAATTTGAAGCACTTAAATATTTATACATTTTTAAAGAGCATTTAAGAATATCGTTTTTCATATAAATATTATGATATAATTTTTTAGATGTTTTCTATCAAAATTTTAACAAATCGACATTTTATACGATTAATTAATTCGAATATTTTTTTGGGGGAAAAAGAATTAGCAAATTGAAATTTCAATTATTTCTATTGTACAAATAAATATAAGTTTTAAAGTTCTTTTTTTAAGAAATATTAGGAAAAAATATTCGAATAATTTTTAAAAATTAATTATTTAATCGAATAATTTTTAAAGATTAGTTTTTTATTCGAATATTTTTTTAACAAATTGTATAAAAATAATAAGCAAATAATCTTGGTAAACTAAAGTTTTATTTGCAAAGGTCATATTTTATTCGAATAATTTTAAGCGATTAAAAATTTATTCGTATATTTTTTTCATAAAAACATATTATAATTAATAAAAATGTTAGTTTAAAGTGCAAAGTAAACAGAATTTTAAGAATAAAAATTTTATCCGAATAATTATTCGTTAATCATAAGTCAAAATAAAAATATCATTCAAATATTTTCTAAAGTCCATTTTAAACAATTTAATAAATAAAAATGATAAAATTATGTTTCAAATATTAGCAAAATTTAATTTATGAATAAGAATTTTATTTGAATAATTTTTGATAATTTTATATTCGAACACTTTTGAATAGAAAATAAAAATATAAATAATATTCAAGTAATTAATCAATTTAATAATTTTAGGTTTTACATGATTCTTCTTTAATAAAAAATATTAACGAATTAATTTTTATTCGAATAATTTTTAACAAATAAATATTTATGAAAATAATTTTTAATCAAAAATATTATTTTCAGAACTTTATAAATAAAAGTTTAATTTTTATTTAAAATAATTATTAAAAGGAAATTTACGAATAAAAATTTTATTCGAATAATTAAAATTTTTTTTTTCGAAAAAAATTTTGGACAAATCGTAAAAATAATATTCAAATTATGTTAATTAAATAACTTTTTGCCATATTTTAAATAAAAATGACAACGGATCAATATTTTATTCGATTAATTTTAAACAATTAAATATTTATTCTAAAAGTTTTTAAAGAAAATCTTTATTTTCATTATTGTAATAGAAAATTTTTGCTTAAAAATTATTCAATGAACTTAAGTAATAAATATTTTGTCCGAAAAATTTTAAGGAAATAAATTTTTACTCGAATATTTTTTTTGGAAAATGATATTCATAAAATTAAGATACAATAAATATTCATAAAAATATTTATTCATTTATATTTTAATGGACTTAAATTTGTTAGCGGAAATTTATTTTATCTATATTTTATTCGTATAATTTTAATCGAATAAAATCTTTATTCGTGTAATTTTTAATTTGCTAAAATTTGTTTTAATTATTTAATATAATAATAAAGTCAATTTTCTTGAATAATGTGTGAAACACATTTTTCCGAATAATTTTATTAAAAAAATAATTATTCGAATATTTTTCTGAACACAAGTATTTGATAAAAGTAATGATAAAATTTTTCTCTTAAAAAGTGTTCATTTTAAAAATTGTATTCTGTTAAAATAAAACGAATAAAAATTTTATTCGAGTAATATAAATCGATGCTACTTGATAAAAGTAAATTTTAAAAGTTTATTTATAGATTTTCATTAAAAATTTTGTATCCTAATAAAATGCAAGCGAATAAAAGTTTTATTCGAAAATTTTTAATCGATTAAAATTTTATTCGTACATTTTCTTAGCAGAACATACATAACAAAATATTAAATTTACATTGAACTTGTTATAATCAAACTTTGTTATGCGAAGTAACCTCCCTTCTCTCCCAACAATTTCCGATTAAACTTAATTTCTTGTTTTTCTTATTCAAGTGTTAAATTTCATTAAATAAATTTCATATTCTACCGACTGCTGTGAGTTTGCTATATATTTTTACTCTAACTACTTAACAATTTTCTTCAACTTTTCATTACACAATAGTTAATAACAACTAGAAATAAAGTTGTTTTGGCAAAATGAATGGATTTTATTGATTTTTATGAACAAAAAGCAAAATGGAATTCTAAGAAGTACAAAATAGTGAAAATTAGCATTCATCATTATTAGTTTATTGTAAAATAAAACTGCTATAATTTTTTTATTTATTTTGACTTTTCAGCTAAAATACCGAGATCTTAAGTTTCTTAAATCTTATACTTTTTTTCAAAAACTATATTTTATTAAACCTTTTAAAAGCTTAAATGGGATTTTTCTTTTTAAGTTGAAAGTGAAAAGAGCAAAATTATGAAAATAATAAAAATGTTTTAAGTTTTCTATAGCATACAGCTGGGAGCTGAGAAATTTATATATTATAATTATATTTAATATTAATAATAAATAAATGAACGGAGGTTTATAATAATTTCCTCCTTTTTTTGTTTTTTTTTTTTTTTTATTAAGAGTTTGTAACACTTTAGTTGGCGGTAGTTTTTAGTTTAGTTTAGTTTAGTTTAGTTTAGGTGAAGGTAGTTTGAATTTTCTTTTAATTGGCAGGTGAAGGAAATTATTTTGAAAATTGTTACAAATATTTAGTATAGAATTTATTATTGAAAATTAATGTTTATTAATTGAAGCCTAAATGTATGCATTTCATATTATGTTTTAAACATATTGGCATAAGTTTAAGGTTAATTAAAATTAATGGTAAATTTAGTCATATTTTAGGGCATAAATTGAAAAAAGTACTATTATAATAAGAACTGAATTTAAACTTAAATAGAACTGAACGAATTGTACCAAAACTGAACTAGAAAAAAAATTAAAACTGAATTAGAACTAAACTAGAACTAAACTAGAACTGAACTAGAACTAAACTAGAACTGAACTGGAACCAGAACTGGACTAGAACTAAAACTGAACTAGAACTAAAACTGAACTACAACTGAACTAGAACTGAACTAGAACTGAAGTAGAACTGAACTAGAACTGAAGTAGAACTGAACTAGAACTGAACTAGAACTGAACTAAAACTGAACTAGAACTAAACTTAAGCTCTACTAGAAATGAACAACACCTGAAATAGAACAGAACTAGAATTGATCTAAAACTAAACCAGAACTGAATTAGAACTAAATAAGAACTGAACTACAACTAAACTTAAGTTTAATAGACCAAAGTTAATTCCATTTAATAGACTAGACTATATTCTATTTAATAGATTAAAATTAATAAATACTTTAGTCTATTTAGTGTACTATAGTTTAGCCTATTTGTTAGACTATAGTTTAGACCAATAATTCTACTTAATAGACTGGATATTTTGAAGTTTTTTTAATAAATAAACTCTTCTTTTCAATTAAATAAAAGCAATTTATCAATTCTCAGACATTTATTTTAATTAAGTAAATCCCCCCTAAAAATATGCAATATTTATATAAAATTCTCTGCCTTAATGTAGGCTTTAAATTTTTTTGCTTTTTTGACTTTATAGTTTTAAGTTCAGTTTCATTTACTGATTTTGATTCAGATTTTAATTTAGTTTCAGATCTCTTTCAGATACCTGTTCACTTTTGTGTCCAGATTTAAGTTTTGATTTCTGTTCAGTTTTTTTGTTCAGATTTTAGTTTCGATTTTAATTTTATTAAAAATATTTTTCGTCTTCCAAATAACTTAAATACCCAAACATTTAATTAAAATAATTATTGTAATTAAATTTCACTTCTTTTTACTACATTTTGATTATTTTTGTAATTTTGCTTATTTTTTTCCCTCAATTTTTCGAAGAAAAATAAAATTTAAATCTCAAATTGCAGCTGATGTTTTACAAGAAAATTGTTATTATTTGTTAGAATTCATACATTCTTTGTGGTTTTTATTTTTCTGTTAAGGTACTCAATTTGAACATTAAGGGTACTTTTACTATAGAGTCCTTAAAGGTTTTGCAAAGGTGTTGGGGTTCTTTTATTAGAAAAATACACAAAAAAATAGGAGTAAAATACTATTTAAATGGTCAAAATAAAATAAGTGAGCAAAAAAGAAAGACATAGCGAGAAAAGAACGGTAAATAAATTTATAAGGTAATAAACATTCATGTTTTTACCACCATTTTTTTTTGTCATGGTCTTATATATTGACCTTGATGCAAGATAATGGAGACAAATGTTTTACACTTAAAACTAAGAAACATTTAGAGTTCTAAAAAAAAAGAACACGATTTTTGTTCTTTTTGTGCTCTTTTGAATGTTAAAGCAAAAAGAAAAAAATCGAAATTATAGTGTAAACAGGAAAAGAAGAATTAGTTTAACAACGCCCAAATGTATGCAGCAGCAAATTTGTTAGAGAAATAAGTAGGAATGCTGTATTCGGTTGAATCTTCAATACCCTCCATCACAAATGTAAGTGAAGTAAATACATTATATTTCTTATCTACACACTCACATACACTCACAAACGCATACATAATGTTAACGTAACGTAGTCATAAAATTCGTTATATTTTTGGCTATAACTTTTTTTCTACTTAACCGATTTTGATCCTTTTTGGTATGGTAATGAAGTTCTCTTAACTTAATATTAAGGCAAAATTTCATTCTAATTTATCGACTTATAACAGGCAATTTTAATTAAGTTCCTCGCGTGAACTTAGAGGTTGTATCAGATATCGGTCTATATATTTTAATACACTTAACCTATATTGCTGGTTTTAAATAAAAAATTTCTAAGGACTATAACAGATACTCAGGCCAAAAGTCATTGAGGTCAGTTAATTATTGTGGCTGTGAGCGTTCCAACAACAGATAGAAGTGCAGTCAGAAAGGCAGACAGACGGACAGACAAGCGCACCCAGCTAAATCACCTCAGATTTGGATTTTATGCAAGAATATATATACATTATGAGGTCTTAGCGTGACACATGGAGTAAAAAAACTTAATACACCCTCTTCACCACTTGTGGTGATGGAGGGTATGACAACTGCAGAATATAGTAAATAATATTTTGCTTCTAATGGGACAACCTAGAAAGTATCTTGTTTTTGCTCTCAAATATTTTTTCTTCTGGTTATTATTCCACATCTCCTGCCTACTTTGCAGTTTTGATGACAAATTCCAAGAAATATTTATTATTCACAAAAAAATAAAAAAAATTATACCAGAAAAAAATCTCATTTTTATTTCTGAGAGCTTGACAGGAATTTTGATTACAATAAAGATACGAAGAAATAAAAAAAAGATACGAACAAACAACTACAAATTCTTATGACAGAAATTCTTGAAAAAAAAAACATCATCACAAACCAACACAACAGCAAAAGTACTAAGTTTTTAATACTAATGAGGCATAAACAGCAAGAAAAAAATGAAGTATACTTTTAGGTGATTTGAAAAATGAATAATACGATTTTCGTCTTTCTCTTTCTCGTTAAGCAAATAAAACTATTTTTTTTTTTTCAATTTAAATTAAAAAATTTCAATTAAATTTAAGTTCACATTTCCTATAAAAAATCCTTTTGTGCCATAGATTTCCTAGAACTTTTATCACTTTACGAAAAGGGAGAGGTTTTCAATTGATAAAATTTCCACGAATTTTTAATGCATAAATTATGTTACAGAAAACTTTTGGTGAAACTCATTTAAGTCTGCTGCATATTTAATGAAATTGGTTTCATATTTTTTTCTATAAATCACGAATAATTGATAAGAAGAAAAAATTTAAATTTTATGAATTTTTTTGTTATCACATAAATGGAGGTAATTGTAAGAGGATTAAATAAAAAATTGTAAAACTTCCGAGAAGCCAGTTTTTGCACCTTAAAAATCAGCAGAAATTTTTTGCTCTTTAATGAAATTTTTATTAAAAAAAATTATAGTTAATTTTTATTAGCCTTAATATAGGCTTTTAATAATGCTTTAAATATTTCTGTTAAAGCTTTTATGTAAAAGGTTAATAATTAGTTTAAATATTTTTCCCAGGAATTTTCAAATTAAAACTCAATTCTTTTAAAAAATGTTCATTAAGTTTTTTATAAAATTTTTTTGCCTTAAAATATGCTGCAAATTTTTTAATTTACTAGATTTACTTAATATTTGGTACAGATTCTAGTTCAGTTCTAGTTCTGCACTTGTTCAGTTCTGATTTAGTTCTAGTTTAGTTCTAATTCAGTTCAAGTTCAGTTGTAGTTCAGTTCAAATTCAGTTCTACTTCAGTTCTATTTCAGTTTTAGTTCAGTTTTAGTTCAGTTGTAGTTCAGTTTAGTTCAATTCAAGTTCAGTTCCAGTTCAGTTCAAGTTCAGTTCAGTTCAAGTTCAGTTCAAGTTCAGTTCTAGTTCAGTTGTAGTTCAGTTCCAGTTCAGTTCAAGTTCAGTCTACTTCAGTTTTAGTTCAGTTGTAGTTAAGTTGTAGTTCAGTTCCAGTTCAGTTCAAGTTCAGTTCCTGTTCAGTTCCAGTTCAGTTCAAGTTCAGTTCTAATTAAGTTCAAGTTCAGTTCTTGTTCAGTTTCACAAAAAAATCAATTTTTCACCTAAAAAAAATTCACTTAAAAATCAATTTTTCACTAAAAATTTCATTTTTCTCTAAAAATTCAATATTTTTAAAACTTTTTGTAAATTACTAATATTATTGACTTCTTGCTTAAAAGCTTTTAAAAGGTTTACCTATTTTTAGGTGAAGTGATTATTTTTCAATTTTTTATTTCCACTTTTCTATCACTTTTTTTGGCATTTAGCGGAATTCCATTAATTCTCTTGATTTCTTGCTTAAAAGCCTCTAAGTATGCTTATACTTATTTAATCTTTTTAATTTAATTTTCTATAAAAATATTTTTATTCATTTAAATATTTTTTGCGGAAAAAACATACAAAAATCCGTTAAAAAATATTTGTTTCATATTTCATATTTCACTTAAAATAATCTTCTTAAATATGACAGTCTTTGCCAAAAAGACAAAAAATCTTTAAATGATTTTGACAATTTTTCTCTTGTGAAGGTATTTATGATGTCCTTTTCCTTATAACATCCTTCTCCTCTTCTTCTTTGTTGTGTTTTCCTTGAGAAAATAAAAAATGCAAAAAAAGTATAAAAAGTATGAGGAGATTTGTTTATTTAGGCCTCCATTCTTTTTTATAACCTTTAAATTTTATAGAAAATTTGTCAACAAACAGAAAGAAGAAGAATAAAGGAACTGAGTGAGAGCAATAAGGGTCATTAGAAAATCTAAATAATTAATTTAGTTACAGAAAAAAAATGACAAAAATTAAAGATTAATTTTCCAAAATTCATGCACCCAAAACATGTTGCCACCTTTTCGATTGTTTGTTATTTTTGTTTAAGAGTAGAGCCTATTTCTAGGCTGTTGAATAGACGCATAAAGTGAGGTATATATTTCAGCTATTTTAATGGTCTCTTATTATGATTTCTTTAAAGATTTCTTTGTCTACATTTATATTTGGTTTTGTTGCACTTTTACTCTGTTATATAATTCAATTTAATTTTTAATGTTTGCCTAAAAGCGTGCTTTTATTTCATTAAGAGTCATTTTTTCTCTTTTTTTGGTTTCTAGAATCATAAAAATCCAAACAAATTGTATACTTTTAGGTGTTGTACATAAATATTTGTACTAAAGAAATAAACGTGGGGTTTAAGTATCAAAAATCTTTTTTAAAGTTCTGTATAAAAATTATGAGTTTAAATAATAAATTAATTTGTTTAACTTAATTCTAAGAGAGTTTCTGAATTAAGTATTTGAATTTGGAAACTGAACTAAAATCTTAGTGAGATTTTCTCAATAAAAATCTAAATTAGAGCTGAACAAGAACTGAACCAGAACTGAGCAAGAAGTGAACCAAAATTGGACTGGAACTGAAAAAGAACTGAACAAAAACTGAACTAAAACTCATCTACAACTGAACTAGAACTGAATTAGCACTGAACCAAAACTGAACTGGAACTGAACTAGAACTGAATTCCTTAAACTCATGCATACTTTTACTCTCACATTTTAATTACTTTATTCTTTATTACATAAAACTCTTAATTCCTCACACGATATTTACATAAATCTGTTGACAGAAAAATGTTTAATTTTCCTTTGAACTCATTTTCCTCATGATAAAATCTTCTTCTTTTAATAAACTTTTTCGCCATTTTCATTTCCGCATAACTGTTTATTTATTTAGCTGTCAGTAGTTGTCAAAAGTTATTTATTTTTTACACATTTTTACTCATAAATATTTATAGAGTTTTAAGCAGGATATTGATGAAAGAAAAGAGAAAACGATATACATAAATAGTATTTGAGGTGATAATATAGCAGCACGATTAAACTATAACTATAGTTTTATTTATTGACAATAGAACTGACAGTTAGCATATGACAAGATTGTCAACATGTGGCATCAAATTAATAACTAATCAAATAATTGTTAACATTTTATCATAAACAGAAGATGAGATTGAAAAAGTAACTTTATTTGTGGTGGAAGTTAGGGGAAATAATTTAATCAGAAAATTATATTCGGTTTATTCTAAGAACAGAAATTTTCAAAGACTTCAAAAACCTTAATTGGATTAGAATGTGGAAACATTTTGTCACTGCAGGATTGATTTCACAAAAATATATTTATAACTCATCATGCATAATTCAATTTCTATACACCAGACCCTTAGGATGTGCCAGCAATAACTTTAGTTACCTTAAAATATGCTTCAAATTTCATAAATAAATTTAGCCTGAAAGTATACTTTATTTTTATTTTTAGTAACTTTAAGTAATTCTTTGTAAAGGTGTTCAAGTCTAAATAACCAATGGCAACTCGGTGTAATTCCAAGAATCTAATAAAATATTTATTAAATTCAATAATATTATTTTTCTTTTGCTCAGAGTCCCAGAAACACGAAGTTTAAAAATTTCTTGAAATAAAATAAACAAAATTTTAAAACAACGAATGAAATGTAGCAAAATAGACTAAAATTAGGACTGAATATTTGTTTCTATTTGGCAAAAATTTTGGATTTATTTCGCATTTTTTCTATGAGGATTTTATTTTAAATCAAATAATAAAAGGACACAGAATTTAATTATTTTATGGGTAAAAATAAAGCATATTTTAAGGTACTTTATAAGTATTAGAGTTAAAGCCTTAAAATATGCTACAAAATATCAAATACAAGACTTAAACTAAATTCAAAATTTGTCTATAGAAAACTTTAAAACTGAAAGTTCAAAAATTTCTATGGAAAACGAAAGTTTAAACTTTTCTATAGAAAAGTTAAAAGAACTGAAAGTTTAAACTTTTCTATAGAAAAGTTGAAAAAACTGAAAGTTTAAACTTTTTGCTATAGAAAAGTTTAAAGAACTGAAAGTTTAAACTTTTCTATAGAAAAGTTTAAAGAACTGAAAGTTTAAACTTAAAGTTTAAAGAACTGAAAGTTTAAACTTGAAGTTTAAAGAACTGAAAGTTTAAAGAACTGAAAGTTTAAACTTAAAGTTTAAAGAACTTTTCTATAGAAAAGTTGAAAAAACTGAAAGTTTAAACTTTTTCTATAGTAAAGTTGGAAAAACTGAAAGTTTAAACTTTTCTATAGAAAATTTGAAAAAACTGAAAGTTTAAACTTTTCTATAGAAAAGTTTAAAGAACTGAAAGTTTAAACTTTTCTATAGAAAAGTTTAAAGAACTGAAAGTTTAAACTTTTCTATAGAAAAGTTTAAAGAACTGAAAGTTTAAACTTTTCTATAGAAAAGTTTAAAGAACTGAAAGTTTAAACTTTTCTATAGAAAAGTTTAAAGAACTGAAAGTTTAAACTTTTCTATAGAAAAGTTTAAAGAACTGAAAGTTTAAACTTTTCTATAGAAAAGTTTAAAGAACTGAAAGTTTAAACTTTTCTATAGAAAAGTTTAAAGAACTGAAAGTTTAAACTTTTCTATAGAAAAGTTTAAAGAACTGAAAGTTTAAACTTTTCTATAGAAAAGTTTAAACTGAAAGTTTAAACTTTTTTATAGAAAAGTTTAAAGAACTGAAAGTTTAAACTTTTCTACAGAAAAGTTTTAAGAACTGAAAGTTTAAACTTTTCTACAGAAAAGTTTTAAGAACTGAAAGTTTAAACTTTAAAGAACTGAAAGTTTAAACTTTAAAGAACTGAAAGTTTAAACTTAAAGTTTAAAGAACTGGAAGTTTAAACTTAAAGTTTAAAGAACTGGAAGTTTAAACTTAAAGTTTAAAGAACTTTTCTATAGAAAAGTTGAAAAAAACTGAAAGTTCAAACTTTTGAAAACCAGAGTTTAACTATTGAAATTAAACTCTCGTTTATTCTTTTTTTATATAGAAAATTATGTTAATTTAATTTTAAATTATTTTCTGTTATTTTATTGGGTTTTTCTTTGCAAAGAAATAATTTAAAAAAATCCTTAATTAATATTAAAATTTTGTTTTATGCCTGAAAAGAAAATTCTGGCAACAAAATCTATAAATCTTTGCATATTTTTTCTGTTATAAAAATTATTTAATTCAGTGAAGTAGAAAATGTTCAATGTTAAATTTATAATTACAAAATGAAATATTTTTAATTATAATAAAAAGTTTAATTTACAATACGAACCTTTGAAATCACATATTTGCCTCCATTTTGCCAATTTATAAAATTGGCTTTTAAAATTATTAAAATTTAATAATTTAATTTATTAGATTTTCAAATATTTTCTTTTTGTTTTTCTTTTTGTTGTCTAAATAACTATTGCAGGTATTTGGTTGTTATATTTTATACAATATTTATAGCATATCTTTAGGCAAATTATTTTATAATGTATTTTCAAATAAAATAAAATAAAAAAAAAAGAATTTTTGTTGGCCATAAATTCCCTTAAGTATTGGCAATTTTGGTTCTTTTATTACTTTATGTTGTTACTTAAGGACCATAAATAAATATTTATAAATTGAGAAAAAAACACACACAAACACACACAAAAAAGAAGAAGAAAGGAAACAAAAATAAACAGGATTATTATTAAAAAAATAAACGTGCCAAAAAGTACACAAATATTTTAAGAGACAAAATATAAATTATTTACTTTTTTCTTATTTTTTGTACTCAAAACCTTGATGACGACAATTTTTAAATAAATAAATAAATAAATAAAAAAAGAACATAAAATAAATAAAATTTCATTTTAAAGTTCTCTTTATTCAATTCAGAATATAAGAAATATTACAAGGTTGAAAAGTGACCCAAAAAACAATGAAAAGAACCTAAAGAAAATATGAAAAATATTGAATGAAATTAAAAAACAAATGAAAATTCAGAATTTTTGCCAAATTTTTTTTTAAGTCTTTCCCTACAAAATTATTTAACTCTGGTTTAATAGAATTTTCTATAGAAAATCATTAAACGAAAGTTTAATACTTTTTTATCAAATTTAAACTTTTAGATTTCAAAATTTTAATTTCTTTAAACTTTCAGTTTTTTCAACTTTTCTATAAAAAAGTTTAAACTTTCAGTTCTTTAAACTTTCAGATTCCAAAATTTCAATTCCTTTAAACTTTCAGTTCTTTAAACTTTCAGTTCTTCAAACTTTAAGTTTAAACTTTCAGTTCTTCAAACTTTAAGTTTAAACTTTCAGTTCTTTAAACTTTTCTATAGAAAAGTTTAAACTTTCAGTTCTTTAAACTTTAAGTTTAAACTTTCAGTTCTTTAAACTTTAAGTTTAAACTTTCAGTTCTTTAAACTTTAAGTTTAAACTTTCAGTTCTTTAAACTTTAAGTTTAAACTTTCAGTTCTATAAACTTTAAGTTTAAACTTTCAGTTCTTTAAACTTTAAGTTTAAACTTTCAGTGCTTCAAACTTTAAGTTTAAACTTTCAGTTCTTTAAACTTTAAGTTCTTTAAACTTTAAGTTTAAACTTTCAGTTCTTTAAACTTTAAGTTTAAATTTTCAGTTCTTTAAACTTTTCTATAACAAAAATAACATTCCTTAAGGCAAATTCCGGTATTCATAGAGCCCGTTATTTGCCCTACCAAAAACATTTTTGAAAATTTTAACTGTTTTTGGGTTCAAAACTTTTCTTCAACATTATCTCGAACATCAGCAACATAAAATTGTTGACCTGGAAAAATGTAAAATAGTCCGAGCACTGAGTTAAGCGGTCTGCTTTCCTACCGGACCGGATTGGAAGCTCTTTTGAAAATGACTTCTATGTTTTTGGTTTGAGAAACATCATGTGAACCATGTAACCTTCTATCTGAACCATATTTTTTTTCAACGGAGGGTGGATAAGACCAGGGAGGGGGATATCGACCACTTCGAATGCTTGGCCGACTTTTTGTTGGATCAAGTTAGGTTTTGTTAAAAATATTTAATTATTTTAGTGCAAACTTTATTCTGATACAAATAAGTTCTATAGTGTTCTAAAACGATGTGCCAAAATATGCGAGGGTCGTTCCATTATTTCTTATAGGTCCCATAGAAACCACCTTTCAAAAATCCCTTCCCTTTTAAAGGCATAAATCACAATAGTAACAGTTAAAATTAAGATAAATGTAAACAAAAATATATGTGCAAATTTATACGAGGGTCGTTCCAAAATTTAACCCCCCAGATACATTAATTTTAAAACATGTAAATTTCACATAAATGATATCGTCACCGCACAGTTAAAAATAAGTCAGGAAATTAAATTATACGAGGGTCGTTCATGGATTTTTTGCATCTTTTTTTGACAACCAACATTGTGGAGAAGGGAAATGGAAAAATTCTATTTTAAAATTTTATAAAAAGGAAAAAAATAAAATTTGGTTTTTTTCAAAAGTCTTCTCAGATTTTGTCTCAAAACTTTGGTTCTAATGAAAGAATTTGGATAAATTTAAATAGCAAAATTCTTGAGAGTTTAGACGACATTTTGAGATCAACTTAAAGAAAATAGGTTGAAATGCTAGGAAATGAGAGAGATTTCAACAGACAACAAATTTTACTTAAAAATATGTAAAAAAAGATAAAGATAAAAACCAAAGTGTTGTAAGGAACAAACGACTTTAACTCATAAGAACAAACACCTTCAAATATTAAAAAAAAGTGTTAATAGCAACACTTCAATTTCCTAATAAGCAGCTTAAGCCGAAATGAAAGCCAGACAGTTGGTAGGACGGACATGGAGGAGACTCAAACTTGAAAGGAATTTATGAATCAAGTTTTAATGACTAAAAGTGTTTTATGACTAAAACTAATGCTTTCACATGTTTCTTTTTGTCTTCTTTAATTCCTCTTTTAACGTTTTCTGAAAAAGACATAAAAAGCAAAAAATAATGATTTTTTTGTTAAATGCACTTTAATGTCTAATTTTTGCCTGATTACTCTTCTATACACTGGAGGTCTCATGTTTAAACAAAAACTTTTTTTCTGGAGAGAACCAAATAGCAGGTAGAATAAATAAACTCTGGTTAAAAGAGAAACCGAAAATAAAAAAAATTGGTTAAACTTCAAAATTGGCAAAAGAGTTAAACGAATGGAGATTAGCAAAATTAAAAAAATATTAAGGGGATTCAAATTCTATAGAAAACTAATTAAACCTTAAGTTTTTCGGAATTTCTAAAGAAAAGTTTAAACTTCAGTTTTTGAAGTTTTCTATAGAAAAGTTTAAACTTTAGTTTTTAAACTTCAGTTTTTGAAGTTTTCTAAAGAAAAGTTTAAACTTTAGTTTCTGAAGTTTTCTAAAGAAAAGTTTAAACTTTAGTTTTTGAAGTTTTCTAAAGAAAAGTTTAAACTTTAGATTTGAATTTTTCTATAGAAAAGTTTAAACTTTAGATTTGAAGTTTTCTATAGAAAAGTTTAAACTTTAGATTTGAAGTTTTCTATAGAAAAGTTTAAACTTTAGTTTTTGAAGTTTTCTAAAGAAAAGTTAAAAATTTAGCTTTAGAAGTTTAAAAAAGTTTAAACTTCAGTTTTTGAAGTTTTCTATAGAAAAGTTTAAACTTTAGTTTTTGAAGTTTTCTATAGAAAAGTTTAAACTTTAGTTTTTGAACTTTTTTAAAGAAAAGTTTAAACTTTAGTTTTTGAACTTTTTTAAAGAAAAGTTTAAACTTCAGTTTTTTTTAATTTTATAAAGAAAAGTTTAAACTTTAGTTTTTGAAGTTTCGTAAAGAAAAGTTTAAACTTGAGAAAAACTTTAGTTTTTTAGCTCTTATAAAGCAGAGTTTAAACTTCTGTTTATTATTTTTTTAAGAAATTTAACTTTTTTAAAATATAAAGTTTTTTAGTTTTTAGTTCAATTGATTTTATTTATATTGAAAACTACAGCTGTACAGTTTTAGCCTATTTTTCGTTATTTTAACAAAATTTCCATTGTTTTTGCAATTAACTGTATAAAATTTAACACATAATTAGTGTTTGACACTTAATCAATAAACAGTTTGAAATTCTTGGTTTTGTGAAATTTGTGAGGGTTGTTTTCACCATATTATGTTAACTGTCCCAGCCACCTTTGACAAGGTCAGTTTAAAAATTCATCCCTCTGATAATAGACGTTATTAAGAAACAGCTGTTTTTAGTTTTTATTTTAAAATTTAATTATTTTTTTGATCAAAATCCAATTAAAATTAATAATAAAATTTCACATGGAAAATAAGAAAATAATTTTATAATTAACGTTTTTGAATTTCGTTGTCATTAAATGGAGCACATGACGTGATTACCCTTAATGGTTATATGATTCTTTAGAATCAGCTTCGTCTGCCAGGTATTCAACCATGCAAGTCTTTTTTAAGTTGGTTTAATTTTTGTTATTTCTCAGTTTTGTGGTTAAAACTTAACATGCAAACAAACATTAATGGTCAATAAGTATTGTTATTGGGGTAATAAAATTTAACCCTTAAATGCATCAAATAACTCTTGTCAGTATTTAAAATTCCCTACAGAAAATTGTCTTAAACTCTGGTTTTATGATTTCCTATAGAAAATTGTCTTAAACTTTAGTTTAAGATGATTTTCTATAGAAAATTTGTCTTAAGCTCTCATTTGAGGGTTAATATTTTTGCTATGACTCATATATGTTTCATTTCATGTTTAGTTCGCAAATTATTATTTCAAAATATGTTTATCATTATTTTTGTAGTTTGATTGCCTGAATTTCAGTCACATTTCCATATAAATTAGTTTGCAATACACGTTTTCTTATTTTGTTTTGGGCAAAAAATTCAGTCAAGAGTGAACTTTTGACCTCTTGGTTATTCCCCTAAGAAATAAATGGAAAACAAGCTATGACGAATTCTCAATACCCTCCATCATAATAGCGATAATTGGTGAAATTTCATTTTATAACTGATAATTTCACGAAGGTTCTTTGTTTGAATTTAGAGGTTGTCCTAGATATCGGTCTATATATTTTAATATACTGCAAAGATTTTGCCGGCTTTAAGTTGGAAACTTTTTAGGACTATAATGAATACTTTGGCCAGATTTCATTGAGTTCTGCCGGTTATTGTGGATGTGAGTGTGCCAACAACAGACATATAGACAGACAGAAAAACATGCAGCCAGACAGACGGACATTTGCAAAATCGACTCAGATTTTGTTTTTATGCAAGAATATATATACATTATGGGGTTGTAGCGGTTAACATTTTAATTTTAATTCAGGATTTTCTGAAACAATTTAAGATGAAATTTGACTAAATCACAAAATACAGTCAGAATACAAAATTAAGGGATTTAATAGAGATTTAAGATTTGCCTTATTATTTTATTTAATGACTTCTATGGAATTCTAGATTTACTACTTATTTTACTAATTTCACTTTAATTGTATTTCTTCCCGATTTAATATCACATATTGAAGTGAATTTCACTTATTTTACTCTTAATTGTTTTCATTCACCTCAATATTTATGTCATTTTCAAATTTATGTCTTGTATTTTATTTGTTTTCTTTTATTGTTGTTGTTGTTATTGTTGTTTTAATTAAATCTTATTTTGTTCCAAATTAATATGATTAATTAAAGTCCTTTTTTATCATTTGGCGTGTAAATTGTTTTGCAATTTTTGTTGCTAAATTTCCAAAAAGATTTATTTATGAAATAAATTTTTATTATTTTCATTTAAATCGTTTTCAAGTGTGTGTGTGTGAGTATTTAAGTCTTATAAAATTTTTGGCACTTTTACAATACGCACTTAAGAAAATAAGAAATTTAATTAATTTCCATTATTATCGAGTGATCAATCAATTAAAAGTGATAAATTATTATCTGAAGAAAATGTAAAATAAATTGTTTCTTATTGAAATATGATATATATATTATGATAAGGAGAAAAGGAGGAAAATTATCTAAATGCCATAAAAATAATTAAAATTGCCATTAATACAAGACATTTTATTAAGAGATTAAATAATTAAGCAGATTTGGGAATAATTTAATACAAAAATTAAAATTTGGGACAAAAAAACTGCGGATTCTGTTAATTTTAGAACAATTTTTGTAACAAAATTTTTGGGACAATTTAAAGGTTTAAAATTGCAGCAAATATGGGACAACGATAATAAGACAATAATAAAATGTGTGTGACCAACTTCTAGATGGTTACTTAACGATTATTTGGGACAAGAAATTACCGAAATATTGGATGAAAACTAACTAAATAAATAATTAAAGCTATTTTGGGACTAAAAACTCATTTGAAATGTGTGAAATTAAAATTTGGAACAACAATAATAATTAAGAAGTTTTGCTAATAATTTAATACAAAAATTAAAATTTGGGACAAAAAAAAACTGCGGATTTTTGTCACAAAATTTGGTACCACGATAATAAGACAATAATAAAATGTAAGTGACCAATTTGTAGACAGTTATTTGACGATAGTTTGGGAAAAGAAATTATCCAAAATATAAGATGAAAAAATAGTTGTAAAACAAACAAATAATTAAAGCCATTTTGGGACTAAGAACTTATTTCAAATGTGTGAAATTAAAATTCGATTGTAATTATACATTTTGGGACATTTTGGGATATTTTTATGAGAACAAAATAGAGCCGTCGATAAGCTTTCCAGTTTGGAACACTTTTAGACAAAAACTCGAAGGCGGAAGAAAAAAAATTGGGACAATTTTTAATGCAATTAAATTGAAAATAATTTGGGACAATAATTTTTTCATTAACAAAAAATAAAGGAAAAATTGATATAATTCTGGAATAAAATCATTTTGCAATAGTAGAAAATTTGGGACTAATTTGGGACATTTGGAAATAAAATATCGGAGATTTTTAATTTGTGACCAATCAGAAAGGCAAAAAGTTAGACATTAAGACATCATTTCCATTTTTATTATTACTAATTTGGGACAATAAGTAGACCTTAATTTGGGACAAAGAGTTTAGAATAAATCTGAACACAAAGATGGAAGAAAAATTTGAAGTGAAAAAGAATTTAGAAGTGAAAATTATTTAAGAAAAGAGAACTTGAAGGGTTCTGGGCCATAAAATAGCAACTCTGAATAAAGAAATAATTTAAGACAATATTTAAGCGAATTTGTAGACATAAAATTCAACATGAATTAATGAATTAATTTTGGGACAAAAAATAGGATGGACAATTGATGGCTTTGAAAGTATAGAATAAAAATTTGGGACAACAATTTGAAGTGATAAGAAATATAGGGAGCAGTAAATTGGACTACAATTTTGAAGTAATTGCTACAAGATTTTAGATCAAATTTAGGACAAACAGTATTCTTTTAATGCCAATTTTGGGGAAATAATTATAATAGTATTGAAGACAAATTATAAGCGATTTTAAGACAATAATGATCAGTAATCAAAGTGAATTTTTGGGACATCCACAATTTAATTGTTATAAGAGTTGAAAACAGCTAATAAATTATGACAAAATTTTGATACATTTACGGCATATAATTGGGACAAAAAATTGAGTCAAATTTCTGGAAGATAAAAACAGCAATACAAAATGGAGATTTTTCCATAGTTGAAAGATTAATAACTGGGTGAAATTTGGGGCAACAGTTTGACTCCATATTGTATTTATTAATTGGGACAAATAAAAGTAAAAATTGAGATAAATTTTGAGACGAAAATTCGAATCTTGGGAGAAGATATGGAACAGTTAAGAGGACTACAATTGGATGGAAATAACAACATTGGTTAGGAGCGAATATGGGACAAGAAAAAAGGACTTATACTTAGAGCGATTTGAGACAATCACAGATAATTTAGAGCCTTGTGGGAAACCGCAAAAAAGAGTCGGTTTGAAATTTAACAAGAATGTAAAAGACTTTCCGAAATGTCTTGTTTTATTTATTTCTGTCACAATTATTTCAATTTCTTTCAAATCCTTTATTGTATCCTTTTTGAAAAGAAACTACTTCTAGTAGTTATAGTTTCCCCCATTTAAGTGCATTTTTCCTATTTCAGCTTACAAATCCAAAAAGAGAGCAAAAGTTTTTACTATCTTCACACATACACACACACACACACACATTCATACCTACATAAATATTGTCCCTGACATTTAAACTTAACGGTAATCAATGTCAAATTTTAATCTTTTTAATGTCATTTTTTTCAAACAAACTTTTTTTAAATTAAAAATTTAATTGAAATTTAATTAAACACTGACCTGAATTTCTAAGAAGAGTTTTTGAAGATGCTTTTTACGCTCTTTTTTGCTGCTGCTGCGGCTGATGATGATGATTTTTTTCCAGTTGATTGATTAAAAGAATTTCACTTTTTTTGCGATTAAAAGAATTTTTAAGATTTTGTTATTGTTGTTGTGGAAAAAAGCTTTTTTTGCTAACAAAAATGCTTTAAGTTTGGAAAAAGAAGAAAATCAAGAAAAAGACTTCTCAGGATTTAATGAAAACTTAGGAGGAGGGACGCATCTAAAGAAAGAGATTTTTTTTAGAAGGATTTTTCTTCGAGTTAAACTAAACCGTTAAGAAGGAGGTTAAACACCAGCATCACTTTTGAGGAAATTTCGGAAATAAATACTCGCAATTTTTTTTTAAGAGTGAAATATTCACTTTTAAATTCACTTTTTTTTAAGTTTAATTCACTTTTTTAAACTTTTTATGAAAAATAATTTAATTTTCTTTCATTTATTTCTTTTATTTTCAGCAAAGAAGGCTTAAGGGTTTGGTTTGGTGGCTTTTATCCAAAACAAAGCTTTAACCAATCATGAGCAAAAATTATATCCTTTTTTCTCCTTTTCTAAAGAGCTTAAAAGGCTGCTAATGTTTCAAGTTTAAATCAAAAAATTTCCTTTTATTTTGTATTTTTTTTAATAAAATTTTAATTTTCTTTATTAAAAATTTAATTTTTTCAATTTATCTTAAATTTCATTTCACTTCTTTTTTTAATTTAATTTTTTAAAAAAATTTTCCTTTTTTTGCGTTTCTTTTTCATAAATTTTGTTGGTTTTCTAGGTTTAATCTTCTTTTTTCGTTATGCAGATTATTTTCTTTTTTTTCTGAATTTAAGGTTTTTTTCTTCCTTTATAATTCCTTTTTTTAGCTAAAATAAAATTTTCTTCCTTTTTTTAATAAAATTTTTTTGTTGTCAACGTTTACAAATTGATTTTGTGCTTCTTTTTTTTCTTCTGAAAAATTTCTGTGAAAATAACGTTCTAACGCGTTCCGCGTATTGCACCCAACTGAGCTGAAGTCTGCTCATAGAATTTGCTTAAACACGAGCAAAACTTCTGTTTTCTCTGTTTCGAAACAAAAATAATAAAAATTCTCACTCACTTTCATTTGTGTGGAATCTACACATACACACTCATAAAAACCTCTACACATATACTCTCATTTACAGAAAAATATCAGCAACATAAAATAAAAATCATCATCAGTAAAATAGCAGCCATAAACCGATAAAACTGGGGTGGATATTTAGGGGATTTTTTTGAAAAAGGGGAAAAGTACTAAAGGAAGAAAATTTTTAGTGAAAATTTGAATTTTTGGTAAAAATTGAATTTTTGGTGAAAAATTGAATTTTTAGTGAAAATTTGAATTTTTGGTGAAAAATTGAATTTTTGGTGAAAAATTGAATTTTTGGTGAAAAATTGAATTTTTGGTGAAAAATTGAATTTTTGGTGAAAAATTGAATTTTTGGTGAAAAATTGAATTTTTGGTGAAAAATTGAATTTTTGGTGAAAAATTGAATTTTTGGTGAAAAATTGAATTTTTGGTGAAAAATTGAATTTTTGGTGAAAAATTGAACTTTTGGTGAAAAATTGAATTTTTCGTGAAAAAATGAATTTTTGGTGAAAAATTGAATTTTTGGTGAAAAATTGAATTTTTGGTGAAAAATTGAATTTTTGGTGAATAATTTAATTTTTGGTGAAAAATTTAATTTTTGGTGAAAAATTTTTTTGGAATATTTTTTTTAAATTACAAAAATTAAATTTGCGGTGAAAAAATAAATTTTTGGTGAAAAATTAAATATGTGGTAAAAATTAAATATGTGGTGAAAATTTGAAATTTTGGTGTAAATTTGCATTTTTGGTGAAAATTTGAATTTTTGGTAAAAAAATGAATTTTTTAGTGAAAATTTGAATTTTTAATAAAATTTGAATTTTTAGTGAAAATTTGAATTTTTAGTGAAAATTTGAATTTTTAGTGAAAATTTGAATTTTTAGTGAAAATTTGAATTTTTAGTGAAAATTTGAATTTTTAGTGAAAATTTGAATTTTTAGTGAAAATTTGAATTTTTAGTGAAAATTTGAATGTTTAGTGAAAATTTGAATGTTTAGTGAAAATTTGAATGTTTAGTGAAAATTTGAATTTTTTGTGAAAATTTAATTTTCGGTAAAAAATTTTAGTGAAATTTCAAATTTTAGTGAAAATTTTAAATTTTAGTGTAAAACTCAAATTTTAGTGAAAATTTCAAATTTTAGTGAAAATTTCAGATTTTAGTGAAAATTTCAAATTTTAGTGAAAATTTCAAATTTTAGTGAAAATTTCAAATTTTAGTGAAAATTTCAAATTTTAGTGAAAATTTCAAATTTTAGCGAAAATTTCAAATTTTAGCGAAAATTTCAAATTTTAGTGAAAATTTCAAATTTTAGTGAAAATTTCAAATTTTAGTGAAAATTTCAAATTTTAGTGAAAATTTCAAATTTTAGTGAAAATTTCAAATTTTAGTGAAAATTTCAAATTTTAGTGAAAATTTCAAATTTTAGTGAAAATTTCAAATTTTAGTGAAAATTTCAAATTTTAGTGAAAATTTCAAATTTTAGTGAAAATTTCAAATTTTAGTGAAAATTTCAAATTTTAGTGAAAATTTCAAATTTTAGTGAAAATTTCAAATTTTAGTGAAAATTTCAAATTTTAGTGAAAATTTCAAATTTTAGTGAAATTTCAAATTTTAGTGAAATTTCGATTTTTGGAAAATTGTTGGTACTTTTTGTTTTCTTTAAAAAGGCATCTCATCTCTCTTTTTAATGCTTCAGCTACTTTAGCAAATGTGTAGCATGCGTCGTTTTAAATTTGCGGCACATGCTGTCGCTGCCTTTTTGTGTTCAACCAACAAAAAAATAAAGAATTGAAATAAATAATAATAAACAATAACATGAAAAGAACTTTATTGTTAACTATTCTAACCAACATATTTAAACACACATTTGCTAAAACACACACATTCACACACACAAACAAAATCGGCTTTCAAACTCACACGGACATACACACACACACGCCACTCTTTCTAACAAACACTAACAAACTTAAGTAGAAGAATAACAGAACAACAAAAAAAGACATATCTCACTTAATGATTGGAATTCAAACATTCCGTCGTCGTTGATTCGACTCTTTTTAGCCAGTTGATGCTTTTGTTTTGAGTACAATTTTCACATGAATAAGAAAAAGAAAATACACGTGATACAAAACAGAAGACGAGAAGAAGAAAAAGAACATAAAACATTAAAAAAAGAGCAACCAAACATAACAATAACAATAATAATCACTAAAATACAAATAAAATCTGATATTAAAGCTCTTTTCTACTTATAGTCAAGTTTCAAGTAACGGTTACGGTTCCAAACGTTACACTCGAGAGAGTAACAAACACAAATACGAAAAAAGCTTTTATTCAAATTCTTTTATTAATTTTTGCACTTTATTACAATAAGAATCTGTTTTATAGTTATAAAGAAAAAAATGCCGGTGTTGTAGCTCTAAAAAGAGCATAAATAGGGAGAATAAAATTTCTTACTCTCTCGAAGAGAGTAGTAAATATATATTTGTAAGGACAAATTACATCTGTAATAAAAGTACTTTTTGCCGAAAATTAGTTCCAAATTTTAATCTCCAAAAAAAAAAATAAAACGCAATTATGTGAAAATGTCATTATTTCCATTAAAAATTATTCAAATAAACTTTAAGCGGCAATTAAAAGTTAATTAACATTTTAATTGTTTAATATAAAAATTTTCTATTTCAATTATTTTTGATAAAATTATACATTTTATTGTTCAAAAAATTGGTCACAGTTCTACGTATTCAAGCGGAACGAAACAAATCTGAACTAAAAATGAACTTGAACCTGAATCAGAACCTGAACTAAAATCTGAAATAGAAACTGAATTAGAAACTGAACTAGAACCTGAACCAGAACCTGAAGTGGAACCTAAACTAGAACTGAAACTAGAATCTGAACCAGAAAATTGAACTAGAACCCGAACTAGAACCTGAAATAGAAGCTGAATTAGAACCTGAACTAGAATCTGAAATAGAAACTGAATTAGAACCTGAATTGGAACCCCAACTTGAATCGAAACCAAACTTGAGCTTTAACCTGAACTAGCACTTGAAATAAATTCCGAACTAGAACCTGAAGTAGAACCTGAACTAGAACTGGAACTAAAATATGAACCAGAACCTGAACTTGAACCCAAACAAGAACCTGAACTAGAATCTGAAATAGAAGCTGAATTAGAACTTGAACTGAAACCTGAAATGGAAACTGAATAAGAACCTGAACTAGAACCTCAACTTGAACCGAAACTAAACTTGAGCTATAACCTGAACTAAAATCTAAACTGGCACTTGAAATAAATCCCGAACTAGAACCTTAACTAGAACCTGAAGTAGAACCTAAATTAGAACCTGAACTAGAACTGGAACTAGAATCTGAACCAGAACCTGAACTAGATTTGAACTAGAACTCAACTAGTAATAAAATGGAACTGAACTGGAATCTACAATTCGAATAGGAACCCAAACATGAATCTGAAGTAGACATAAAGTAGAATACGAACTAAATTGTAAAGCAGAATCTGAAAAAGAACAAGAGTCCGAACTAGAAACTATGTTACAATCTGAAATCAGAAGTAGAATATGAAATATAGTCTGAGCTAAAATCTAAACTAGAAACCGAACTAAAATCTGAAGTAGAATCTGAATTAAAATCCGAACTGGAATCTGAATAGAATCTGGACTAGAAACCGAACTCAATTCTGAATCAGAATCAGAACTAGAATCTCAAGTGGAATCTAAAGTCTAATATAGAATCTGAAATTGAATACGAAGTGGAATCTAAACTAAAGTCTGATAAAGAATCTGAACTAGAAGCCGAAATCTGAAGTAGAATCCGAGCTGGAATCTAAACTATAGTCTGATATAACATCTGAACAAGAGTATAAACTAGAATCTAAACTAGAAACTGTTATAGAATCAGTACTGGAATCCGAACACAAATCCGAACTAGACTCTGAATAGAATCTGAACTATAATCTTAAATGGAATATAAACTCGGATATAGAATCTGAACTAGAATCAAAACTAAATTTTTTACCAGAATTTAGATTATAATCGGATCAAAAATCTGTACTTAAATCTGATGATTTAGAATCTAAACTAGAATCTGAAATTGAATACGAAGTGGAATCTAAACTAAAATCTCAGACAGAATCAGAAATGGAATCTGAATTGTAACCTGAATAATCTCAGTTGAAATCTGAACCGGAATATGAATAAGAGAATCAACTAGAGTCTGAACAAAAATATGAACTGGAATCTAAACTTCAATCTGAAGAACTGAACTAGAACCTGGATTAGAAATCGAAGATTCTCAACTAGAATCTGTTCGAAACTCTGAAGTGGATTTTTCAAACAGAATGAGAACTAGAATTAAATTAAAATCCGAAGCAGAATTCTGTAATTTAAGCCCCTTTAAAGATTTTTGGATTTAACATTTCTTCCTTTAATTTTTCGCCTTAATTTCATTTCGGATTTTACTTGCTTTTTTTGCAGTAACTAAATTTCAGGGGTTTAAGTTAACTCTTGTAAAAATAATAAATAAATATTAAATTTAAGTCTCTCTCACTCTCTTTGCATTACAAAAAAATTTGGGGATTTCCTTGTACTTCGACGAAAGCAGAAAAAAAAACAACAACATAAACAAAACAATAACAAATCCTTAGCTAAAACTAGCGGTTCCTGTGACGTAAAAAGAGGCACACAAACACACGTACACACACACACTCAATAATGTAAATAGCAAAACAATAACAAAACATTACCTTAGTTAAATATTTAAACAATACAATGAGAAGCTTTCAAGAGAGCATGAAACAAAGAGAGAGAAAGAGAGAGAGAGCAAGCCAAAGGAGAAAGCTTTTTATTAGTGAAAGGAAAACCTCATATCAAAATGGGTAGTGGCAGCTATAAAACCTGTTTTTAGAGATTTAAGTTTAATAATAAGAGACAAAGAGAGCAAGAGCAAGAGGGAGAGAAATAATAACCTTGCGGGAGAGTAAAATTATTAGAATCCTGCATAATTTATAAAAAAAAGCTTTAAAGAAACTCTGTAATGAAAAAAAAGTCGAGTTAAGCTAAACTTTAACAGAAAAAAGCTTTAAAAACAGTTAACAGGAAACTAACACACACTAAACACTGAGACTGTTTTGGTGAGAGAGAGAGAGAGAGAGAGAGTGGGAGAAGTGATAGTGTCTGTATTATTATTGTTATAAAAAGGGCATTGAAATGTTGTTTTGGAAAAGTGAACAGCAGCCGCAGCAGAAGCATCAACATTTTTAGGATGTTTTTGTACTGTTTTCGTTTCAAAAACAGAGTCAAGATGATGATGGTGTCCTAATGAAGGTCAGATAAAATGTTTCATACACAACAAACACACATTACAATATACTTACACTAACAAACACACCCTCACTTGTGTACATATACTCTTATAGAGCAAAAAAAGAAGAAAAACCTATAGGAATTTTTACCGACCACCATGACTTTTTCATTAGGTAAGGTTATGTTATTTTCCTCCTTTTTTTTGGTTTATTTGTTTGCATCACAGTTTTTTGCTTTTCCAAACAAATTTTGTTGTTGTTGTTGCGTTTTGATTAATGCTGAACTTGTTTGTTGTTGTTTGTTTGTTTTTAACTGTGTATATTTGTATCAAATAAAATGATAAAAAGTAAAAAAATTTGGAACTTAAAATCTTTAATCTTCATTGGGAAGTTTGTGGAAATGATATTTTTTAACGATAAGATGAAGAAAAATAAGTTTCGTTAAAAAATTCAAAAGTATCGTTAAGTCTCGAAATTGACAAAAGATAATAAATTTAGCTAGTTTTTATTAAATTATCAATATTAGAATCGAAATATAATAATTTCTTATCAAAATAATTTTCGTTAAAAAATTCAAAAGTTTCGTTAAGTTTTGAAATTGACAAAAGATAATAAATTTAGCTAGTTTTTATTAAATTATCAATATAAGTATCGAAATATAATAATTTCTTATCAAAATAAGTTTCGTTAAAATTTTTAAAAGTTTCGTTAAGTGTTTTTATATCGACTAATTTAAAAAAAAAAATGCAAAATTTTATTATATCAATGATAGAAGAATTTCAATTTAAGCATATAATTTCTGAAAAAGCTTTCGTTAAAAAATTAAAGTTTCGTTATGTTTTTAAAATTAACTAAATTTTAAATTTTCTTCAGTTTCGTGTAATCTTCTTATAGGAAAATCTAGGAAAATTTGAGTTGAAATAACTTCCGTTAAAAATTTCAAGTTTCGTTAAGTTTTCTAAATTAACTAAATTGAATTGTTTTTTTAGTTTTGATTAAATTATTAATAGATGAATCCAAATACATACAAATTTTGATTAAACCAGTTTTCGTTAAAAATTTAAAGTTTCGTTAAGTTTTTTTATCTGTCTAAATTTAAAGAATTTTACTTTTTTGGTTCAATTATTAACAAGAAAATCAAAATACTTAAAATTTCGAGTGAAATAGATTTTGTTAAAAAAACTAAAGTTTCGTTAAGTTTTTTAAATTGTCTTAATTAAAAATTGTTTACAGTTTTGATTAAATTATTGACAGAGAAATTCAAATACATAAAAATATTGACTGAAATTGTTTTCGTTAAAAAATTAAAGTTTCGTTAAGTTTTTCAAATTGTTTAAAATGTAAATTTTTGTTAGTTTTGATATAATTGTAAATAAAATAACCGAAAAATAACACAATATTTCATTAAAATAACATTCGTTAAAAAAATAAAGTTTCGTTAAGTTTTTTTTTAATCGTCCAAATTATAAGAAAAAAATAGTTCTAATAAAATTATCAACATAAGAATCGAAATATAAAGTAATTATTATCGAAATAATTGTCGTTAAAAAATTAAAGAAAATTTTGATTGAAAAAGCTTTCATTAAAAAATTCAAGTTTCGTTAAGTTTTTTTATATTGTCCAAATTTAAATTTTTCAGATTTCTTCTTTAATTATTCAGTGGTGAATCTTAATATATGAACACTTTTATTCAAATAATTTTCGTTAAAGAAAACAAGTTTCGTTAAGTTTTCTAAATTGCTCAAATTACATTTTTTTTTGCGTTTTTAATCTAACTTTAAGTTCTATTTTTGAAATCCAGCAATATTTTTTTCTAAGAACTTTCGTTAAAAAATTAAAGTTTCGTTAAGTTTTTAAAACTGTTCAAAATTCAAAATTTGTTTATGCTTTAATTACATTTTAAAGCTTGTTAACAAGATTTAGCATTATTTTAAAAATTTTCGTTTTAAAATCCCAAGCTTTTCCCATTTAAACCCATTTCTAAAGGCCCTCGTATTCACGTAATACATAAATAATACTTCTTAAATAGTCTTCTTGCTGTTTTGAACCAAATACTTTTTCAAAACTTCTTTTATCACTCACAAATTCCAAATAATAAAGGATTTTAGAAAACTCTCCAATAATTAATATCAATCATACGTCCCCATTCATTTTTCTTTGAATTAAACTTTATCACTGTTCTCTTAAACCTCTTTCTACAAGACCACCAGTAATGTTTTATTTTTCCAAAAATCATCATTAAAAATTCTTCTCAATAATTTTGTATGAAAATTAGCAATAAACTTGTTCTTCCATTAATTCCAATTTTCACTCCTCTTTTGTTTTTGTTTTTGGTTTTTTTGCTTCCACCTTCAAATAGTTGGTCTTATTTAGTTGAATAATTTCATCTTGACTCCTTTTTGTTTTTGTTTTTTTTTTTTGCTTATCTTGTTGTTTATAAGGTAAAAATTGTTATTGTAAACGTCGAATGCCAAAATACAACCTTGACAACCACATTCACGTACAAAATGGTTTGAAATGGAAAAAAAGGAGAATACAAAAACAAATGACAGCACAAAAAAGGAGGCTGTATTTAAGATCTACGTGCTAATAAAAATAGTATCTGATAACAATTTTTATACATGAACAAATACAACAACAACAACTAAATACATATGTATAAAAGTGTTGGTGTGTTACAGTGTTTATGTTAACAAAATTGATGAACAGTGATAAAGAAAAAGGATCAAAAGTGAATAAGAAACTGCGGGAGAATCTTAATAGGAATCTGAATCAAAATATGAATTGCAATTGAAATAGAACTGAACTAGATATGAATTGGAATTGAACTAGAAATGAACTGGAACTGAACTAGAACTGAAATT
>PYHX02000158.1:95563605-95597936 GCA_004302925.2 Cochliomyia hominivorax | reverse complement strand
TTTCTTAATAACGTTATTATCAGAGGATGAATTTATTAAACTGACCTTGTCAAAGTGGCTGGGACAGTTAACATAATATGGTGAAAACAACCTCACAAATTTCACAAAACCAAGAATTTCAAACTGTTTATTGATTAAGTGTCAAACACTAATTATGTGTTAAATTTTATACAGTTAATTGCAAAAACAATGGAAATTTTGTTAAAATAACGAAAATAGGCTTAAAACTGTACAGCTGTAGTTTTCAATATAAATAAAATCAATTGAACTAAAAAACTAAAAAACTTTATATTTTAAAAAAGTTAAATTTCTTAAAAAAATAATAAACAGAAGTTTAAACTCTGCTTTATAAGAGCTAAAAAAACTAAAGTTTTTCTCAAGTTTAAACTTTTCTTTACGAAACTTCAAAAACTAAAGTTTAAACTTTTCTTTATAAAATTAAAAAAAACTGAAGTTTAAACTTTTCTTTAAAAAAGTTCAAAAACTAAAGTTTAAACTTTTCTTTAAAAAAGTTCAAAAACTAAAGTTTAAACTTTTCTATAGAAAACTTCAAAAACTAAAGTTTAAACTTTCTATAGAAAACTTCAAAAACTGAAGTTTAAACTTTTTTAAACTTCTAAAGCTAAATTTTAAACTTTTCTTTAGAAAAACTTCAAAAACTAAAGTTTAAACTTTTCTATAGAAAACTTCAAATCTAAAGTTTAAACTTTTCTATAGAAAACTTCAAATCTAAAGTTTAAACTTTTCTATAGAAAAATTCAAATCTAAAGTTTAAACTTTTCTTTAGAAAACTTCAAAAACTAAAGTTTAAACTTTTCTTTAGAAAACTTCAGAAACTAAAGTTTAAACTTTTCTTTAGAAAACTTCAAAAACTGAAGTTTAAAAACTAAAGTTTAAACTTTTCTATAGAAAACTTCAAAAACTGAAGTTTAAACTTTTCTTTAGAAATTCCGAAAAACTTAAGGTTTAATTAGTTTTCTATAGAATTTGAATCCCCTTAATATTTTTTTAATTTTGCTAATCTCCATTCGTTTAACTCTTTTGCCAATTTTGAAGTTTAACCAATTTTTTTTATTTTCGGTTTCTCTTTTAACCAGAGTTTATTTATTCTACCTGCTATTTTGGTTCTCTCCAGAAAAAAAGTTTTTGTTTAAACATGAGACCTCCAGTGTATATAGAAGAGTAATCAGGCAAAAATTAGACATTAAAGTGCATTTAACAAAAAAATCATTATTTTTTGCTTTTTATGTCTTTTTCAGAAAACGTTAAAAGAGGAATTAAAGAAGACAAAAAGAAACATGTGAAAGCATTAGTTTTAGTCATAAAAACACTTTTAGTCATTAAAACTTGATTCATAAATTCCTTTCAAGTTTGAGTCTCCTCCATGTCCGTCCTACCAACTGTCTGGCTTTCATTTCGGCTTAAGCTGCTTATTAGGAAATTGAAGTGTTGCTATTAACACTTTTTTTTAATATTTGAAGGTGTTTGTTCTTATGAGTTAAAGTCGTTTGTTCCTTACAACACTTTGGTTTTTATCTTTATCTTTTTTTACATATTTTTAAGTAAAATTTGTTGTCTGTTGAAATCTCTCTCATTTCCTAGCATTTCAACCTATTTTCTTTAAGTTGATCTCAAAATGTCGTCTAAACTCTCAAGAATTTTGCTATTTAAATTTATCCAAATTCTTTCATTAGAACCAAAGTTTTGAGACAAAATCTGAGAAGACTTTTGAAAAAAACCAAATTTTATTTTTTTCCTTTTTATAAAATTTTAAAATAGAATTTTTCCATTTCCCTTCTCCACAATGTTGGTTGTCAAAAAAGATGCAAAAAATCCATGAACGACCCTCGTATAATTTAATTTCCTGACTTATTTTTAACTGTGCGGTGACGATATCATTTATGTGAAATTTACATGTTTTAAAATTAATGTATCTGGGGGGTTAATTTTGGAACGACCCTCGTATAAATTTGCACATATATTTTTGTTTACATTTATCTTAATTTTAACTGTTACTATTGTGATTTATGCCTTTAAAAGGGAAGGGATTTTTGAAAGGTGGTTTCTATGGGACCTATAAGAAATAATGGAACGACCCTCGCATATTTTGGCACATCGTTTTAGAACACTATAGAACTTATTTGTATCAGAATAAAGTTTGCACTAAAATAATTAAATATTTTTAACAAAACCTAACTTGATCCAACAAAAAGTCGGCCAAGCATTCGAAGTGGTCGATATCCCCCTCCTGGTCTTATCCACCCTCCGTTGAAAAAAAATATGGTTCAGATAGAAGGTTACATGGTTCACATGATGTTTCTCAAACCAAAAACATAGAAGTCATTTTCAAAAGAGCTTCCAATCCGGTCCGGTAGGAAAGCAGACCGCTTAACTCAGTGCTCGACTATTTTACATTTTCCAGGTCAACAATTTTATGTTGCTGATGTTCGAGATAATGTTGAAGAAAAGTTTTGAACCCAAAAACAGTTAAAATTTTCAAAAATGTTTTGGTAGGGCAAATAACGGGCTCTATGAATACCGGAATTTGCCTTAAGGAATGTTATTTTTGTTATAGAAAAGTTTAAAGAACTGAAAATTTAAACTTAAAGTTTAAAGAACTGAAAGTTTAAACTTAAAGTTTAAAGAACTTAAAGTTTAAAGAACTGAAAGTTTAAACTTAAAGTTTGAAGCACTGAAAGTTTAAACTTAAAGTTTAAAGAACTGAAAGTTTAAACTTAAAGTTTATAGAACTGAAAGTTTTAACTTAAAGTTTAAAGAACTGAAAGTTTAAACTTAAAGTTTAAAGAACTGAAAGTTTAAACTTAAAGTTTAAAGAACTGAAAGTTTAAACTTAAAGTTTAAAGAACTGAAAGTTTTAAACTTTTCTATAGAAAGTTTTAAAGAACTGAAAGTTTAAACTTAAAGTTTGAAGAACTGAAAGTTTAAACTTAAAGTTTGAAGAACTGAAAGTTTAAAGAACTGAAAGTTTAAAGGAATTGAAATTTTGGAATCTGAAAGTTTTAAAAGAACTGAAAGTTTAAACTTTTTTATAGAAAAGTTGAAAAAACTGAAAGTTTAAAGAAATTAAAATTTTGAAATCTAAAAGTTTAAATTTGATAAAAAAGTATTAAACTTTCGTTAATGATTTTCTATAGAAAATTCTATTAAACCAGAGTTAAATAATTTTGTAGGGAAAGACTTAAAAAAAATTTGGCAAAAATTCTGAATTTTTCATTTGTTTTTTAATTTCATTCAATATTTTTCATATTTTCTTTAGGTTCTTTTCATTGTTTTTTGGGTCACTTTTCAACCTTGTAATATTTCTTATATTCTGAATTGAATAAAGAGAACTTTAAAATGAAATTTTATTTATTTATGTTCTTTTTTTATTTATTTATTTATTTATTTAAAAATTGTCGTCATCAAGGTTTTGAGTACAAAAAATAAGAAAAAAGTAAATAATTTATATTTTTGTCTCTTAAAATATTTGTGTACTTTTTGGCACGTTTATTTTTTTAATAATAATCCTGTTTATTTTGTTTCCTTTCTTCTTCTTTTTTGTGTGTGTTTGTGTGTGTTTTTTTCTCAATTTATAAATATTTATTTATGGTCCTTAAGTAACAACATAAAGTAATAAAAGAACCAAAATTGCCAATACTTAAGGGAATTTATGGCCAACAAAAATTCTTTTTTTTTTATTTTATTTTATTTGAAAATACATTATAAAATAATTTGCCTAAAGATATGCTATAAATATTGTATAAAATATAACAACCAAATACCTGCAATAGTTATTTAGACAACAAAAAGAAAAACAAAAAGAAAATATTTGAAAATCTAATAAATTAAAATTATTAAATTTTAATAATTTAAAAGCCAATTTTATAAATTGGCAAAATGGAGGCAAATATGTGATTTCAAAGGTTCGTATTGTAAATTAAACTTTTATTATAATTTAAAAATATTTCATTTTGTAATTATAAATTTAACATTGAACATTTTCTACTTCACTGAATTAAAATAATTTTATAACAGAAAAAATATGCAAAGATTTATAGATTTTGTGGCCAGAATTTTCTTTTCAGGCATAAAAACAAAAATTTTAATATTAATTAAGGATTTTTTAAATTATTTCTTTGCAAAGAAAAACCCAATAAAATAACAGAAAATAATTTAAAATTAAATTAACATAATTTTCTATATAAAAAAGAATAAACGAGAGTTTAATTTCAATAGTTAAACTCTGGTTTTCAAAAGTTTGAACTTTCAGTTTTTTCAACTTTTCTATAGAAAAGTTCTTTAAACTTTAAGTTTAAACTTCCAGTTCTTTAAACTTAAGTTTAAACTTCCAGTTCTTTAAACTTTAAGTTTAAACTTTCAGTTCTTTAAAGTTTAAACTTTCAGTTCTTTAAAGTTTAAACTTTCAGTTCTTAAAACTTTTCTGTAGAAAAGTTTAAACTTTCAGTCTTAAAACTTTTCTGTAGAAAAGTTTAAACTTTCAGTTCTTTAAACTTTTCTATAAAAAAGTTTAAACTTTCAGTTTAAACTTTTCTATAGAAAAGTTTAAACTTTCAGTTCTTTAAACTTTTCTATAGAAAAGTTTAAACTTTCAGTTCTTTAAACTTTTCTATAGAAAAGTTTAAACTTTCAGTTCTTTAAACTTTTCTATAGAAAAGTTTAAACTTTCAGTTCTTTAAACTTTTCTATAGAAAAGTTTAAACTTTCAGTTCTTTAAACTTTTCTATAGAAAAGTTTAAACTTTCAGTTCTTTAAACTTTTCTATAGAAAAGTTTAAACTTTCAGTTCTTTAAACTTTTCTATAGAAAAGTTTAAACTTTCAGTTCTTTAAACTTTTCTATAGAAAAGTTTAAACTTTCAGTTCTTTAAACTTTTCTATTAGAAAAGTTTAAACTTTCAGTTTTTTCAAATTTTCTATAGAAAAGTTTAAACTTTCAGTTTTTCCAACTTTACTATAGAAAAAGTTTAAACTTTCAGTTTTTTCAACTTTTCTATAGAAAAGTTCTTTAAACTTTAAGTTTAAACTTTCAGTTCTTTAAACTTTCAGTTCTTTAAACTTCAAGTTTAAACTTTCAGTTCTTTAAACTTTAAGTTTAAACTTTCAGTTCTTTAAACTTTTCTATAGAAAAGTTTAAACTTTCAGTTCTTTAAACTTTTCTATAGCAAAAAGTTTAAACTTTCAGTTTTTTCAACTTTTCTATAGAAAAGTTTAAACTTTCAGTTCTTTTAACTTTTCTATAGAAAAGTTTAAACTTTCGTTTTCCATAGAAATTTTTGAACTTTCAGTTTTAAAGTTTTCTATAGACAAATTTGAATTTAGTTTAAGTCTTGTATTTGATATTTTGTAGCATATTTTAAGGCTTTAACTCTAATACTTATAAAGTACCTTAAAATATGCTTTATTTTTTACCCATAAAATAATTAAATTCTGTGTCCTTTTATTATTTGATTTAAAATAAAATCCTCATAGAAAAAATGCGAAATAAATCCAAAATTTTTGCCAAATAGAAACAAATATTCAGTCCTAATTTTAGTCTATTTTGCTACATTTCATTCGTTGTTTTAAAATTTGTTTATTTTATTTCAAGAAATTTTAAACTTCGTGTTTCTGGACTCTGAGCAAAAGAAAATAATATTATTGAATTTAATAAATATTTTATTAGATTCTTGGAATTACACCGAGTTGCCATTGGTTATTTAGACTTGAACACCTTTACAAAGAATTACTTAAAGTTACTAAAAAATAAAAATAAAGTATACTTTCAGGCTAAATTTATTTATGAAATTTGAAGCATATTTTAAGGTAACTAAAGTTATTGCTGGCACATCCTAAGGGGTCTGGTGTATAGAAATTGAATTATGCATGATGAGTTATAAATATATTTTTGTGAAATCAATCCTGCAGTGACAAAATGTTTCCACATTCTAATCCAATTAAGGTTTTTGAAGTCTTTGAAAATTTCTGTTCTTAGAATAAACCGAATATAATTTTCTGATTAAATTATTTCCCCTAACTTCCACCACAAATAAAGTTACTTTTTCAATCTCATCTTCTGTTTATGATAAAATGTTAACAATTATTTGATTAGTTATTAATTTGATGCCACATGTTGACAATCTTGTCATATGCTAACTGTCAGTTCTATTGTCAATAAATAAAAACTATAGTTATAGTTTAATCGTGCTGCTATATTATCACCTCAAATACTATTTATGTATATCGTTTTCTCTTTTCTTTCATCAATATCCTGCTTAAAACTCTATAAATATTTATGAGTAAAAATGTGTAAAAAATAAATAACTTTTGACAACTACTGACAGCTAAATAAATAAACAGTTATGCGGGAAATGAAAATGGCGAAAAAGTTTATTAAAAGAAGAAGATTTTATCATGAGGAAAATGAGTTCAAAGGAAAATTAAACATTTTTCTGTCAACAGATTTATGTAAATATCGTGTGAGGAATTAAGAGTTTTATGTAATAAAGAATAAAGTAATTAAAATGTGAGAGTAAAGTATGCATGAGTTTAAGGAATTCAGTTCTAGTTCAGTTCCAGTTCAGTTTTGGTTCAGTGCTAATTCAGTTCTAGTTCAGTTGTAGATGAGTTTTAGTTCAGTTTTTGTTCAGTTCTTTTTCAGTTCCAGTCCAATTTTGGTTCACTTCTTGCTCAGTTCTGGTTCAGTTCTTGTTCAGCTCTAATTTAGATTTTTATTGAGAAAATCTCACTAAGATTTTAGTTCAGTTTCCAAATTCAAATACTTAATTCAGAAACTCTCTTAGAATTAAGTTAAACAAATTAATTTATTATTTAAACTCATAATTTTTATACAGAACTTTAAAAAAGATTTTTGATACTTAAACCCCACGTTTATTTCTTTAGTACAAATATTATGTACAACACCTAAAAGTATACAATTTGTTTGGATTTTTATGATTCTAGAAACCAAAAAAAGAGAAAAAATGACTCTTAATGAAATAAAAGCACGCTTTTAGGCAAACATTAAAAATTAAATTGAATTATATAACAGAGTAAAAGTGCAACAAAACCAAATATAAATGTAGACAAAGAAATCTTTAAAGAAATCATAATAAGAGACCATTAAAATAGCTGAAATATATACCTCACTTTATGCGTCTATTCAACAGCCTAGAAATAGGCTCTACTCTTAAACAAAAATAACAAACAATCGAAAAGGTGGCAACATGTTTTGGGTGCATGAATTTTGGAAAATTAATCTTTAATTTTTGTCATTTTTTTTCTGTAACTAAATTAATTATTTAGATTTTCTAATGACCCTTATTGCTCTCACTCAGTTCCTTTATTCTTCTTCTTTCTGTTTGTTGACAAATTTTCTATAAAATTTAAAGGTTATAAAAAAGAATGGAGGCCTAAATAAACAAATCTCCTCATACTTTTTATACTTTTTTTTGCATTTTTTATTTTCTCAAGGAAAACACAACAAAGAAGAAGAGGAGAAGGATGTTATAAGGAAAAGGACATCATAAATACCTTCACAAGAGAAAAATTGTCAAAATCATTTAAAGATTTTTTGTCTTTTTGGCAAAGACTGTCATATTTAAGAAGATTATTTTAAGTGAAATATGAAATATGAAACAAATATTTTTTAACGGATTTTTGTATGTTTTTTCCGCAAAAAATATTTAAATGAATAAAAATATTTTTATAGAAAATTAAATTAAAAAGATTAAATAAGTATAAGCATACTTAGAGGCTTTTAAGCAAGAAATCAAGAGAATTAATGGAATTCCGCTAAATGCCAAAAAAAAGTGATAGAAAAGTGGAAATAAAAAATTGAAAAATAATCACTTCACCTAAAAATAGGTAAACCTTTTTAAAAGCTTTTAAGCAAGAAGTCAATAATATTAGTAAATTTACAAAAAGTTTTAAAAATATTGAATTTTTAGAGAAAAATGAAATTTTTAGTGAAAAATTGATTTTTAAGTGAATTTTTTTTAGGTGAAAAATTGATTTTTTTTGTGAAACTGAACAAGAACTGAACTTGAACTTAATTAGAACTGAACTTGAACTGAACTGGAACTGAACAGGAACTGAACTTGAACTGAACTGGAACTGAACTACAACTTAACTACAACTGAACTAAAACTGAAGTAGAACTGAACTTGAACTGAACTGGAACTGAACTACAACTGAACTAGAACTGAACTTGAACTGAACTTGAACTGAACTGAACTTGAACTGAACTGGAACTGAACTTGAATTGAACTAAAACTGAACTACAACTGAACTAAAACTGAACTAAAACTGAAATAGAACTGAAGTAGAACTGAATTTGAACTGAACTACAACTGAACTTGAACTGAATTAGAACTAAACTAGAACTAAATCAGAACTGAACAAGTGCAGAACTAGAACTGAACTAGAATCTGTACCAAATATTAAGTAAATCTAGTAAATTAAAAAATTTTGCAGCATATTTTAAGGCAAAAAAATTTTATAAAAAAACTTAATGAACATTTTTTAAAAGAATTGAGTTTTAATTTGAAAATTCCTGGGAAAAAATATTTAAACTAATTATTAACCTTTTACATAAAAGCTTTAACAGAAATATTTAAAGCATTATTAAAAGCCTATATTAAGGCTAATAAAAAATTAACTATAATTTTTTTTAATAAAATTTCATTAAAGAGCAAAAAATTTCTGCTGATTTTTAAGGTGCAAAAACTGGCTTCTCGGAAGTTTTACAATTTTTTATTTAATCCTCTTACAATTACCTCCATTTATGTGATAACAAAAAAATTCATAAAATTTAAATTTTTTCTTCTTATCAATTATTCGTGATTTATAGAAAAAAATATGAAACCAATTTCATTAAATATGCAGCAGACTTAAATGAGTTTCACCAAAAGTTTTTCTGTAACATAATTTTATGCATTAAAATTCGTGGAAATTTTATCAATTGAAAAACCTCTCCCTTTTCGTAAAGTGATAAAAGTTCTAGGAAATCTATGGCACAAAAGGATTTTTTATAGGAAATGTGAACTTAAATTTAATTGAAATTTTTTTAATTTAAATTGAAAAAAAAAAATAGTTTTATTTGCTTAACGAGAAAGAGAAAGACGAAAATCGTATTATTCATTTTTCAAATCACCTAAAAGTATACTTCATTTTTTTCTTGCTGTTTATGCCTCATTAGTATTAAAAACTTAGTACTTTTGCTGTTGTGTTGGTTTGTGATGATGTTTTTTTTTTCAAGAATTTCTGTCATAAGAATTTGTAGTTGTTTGTTCGTATCTTTTTTTTTATTTCTTCGTATCTTTATTGTAATCAAAATCCTGTCAAGCTCTCAGAAATAAAAATTGAGATTTTTTCTGGTATAATTTTTTTTATTTTTGTGTGAATAATAAATATTTCTTGGAATTTGTCATCAAAACTGCAAAGTAGGCAGGAGATGTGGAATAATAACCAGAAGAAAAAAATATTTGAGAGCAAAAACAAGATACTTTCTAGGTTGTCCCATTAGAAGCAAAATATTATTTACTATATTCTGCAGTTGTCATACCCTCCGTCACCACAAGTGGTGAAGAGGGTGTATTAAGTTTTTTACTCCATGTGTCACGCTAAGACCTCATAATGTATATATATTCTTGCATAAAATCCAAATCTGAGGTGATTTAGCTGCTCTTGTCTGTCCGTCTGTCTGTCCTTCTATAGGTTGTTGGCATACTCACAGCCACAATAATTAACTGACCTCAATGACTTTTAGCCCGAGTATCTGTTATAGTCCTTAGAAGTTTTTTATTCAAAACCAGCAATATAGGTTAAGTGTATTAAAATATATAGACCGATATCTGATACAACCTCTAAGTTCACGCGAGGAACTTTCGTAAAATTGGCTGTTATAAGTAGATAAATTGAATGAAATTTTGCCTTAATATTAAGTTAAGAGAACTTCATTACCATACCAAAAATGATCAAAATCGGTTCAGTAGAAAAAAAGTTATAGCCAAAAATATAACGAATTTTATGACTACGTTACGTTAACATCATGTATGCGTTTGTGAGTGTGAGTGTGTAGATAAGAAACATAACGTATTTACTTCACTTACATTTGTGATGGAAGGTATTGAAGATTCAACATAGCCGAATACAGCATTCCTACTTATTTCTCTAACAAATTTGCTGCTGCATACATTTGGGCGTTGTTAAAAAATTCTTCTTTTGCTGTTTACACTATAATTTCGATTTTTTTCTTTTTGCTTTAACATTCAAAAGAGCACAAAAAGAACAAAAATCGTGTTCTTTTTTTTAGAACTCTAAATGTTTCTTAGTTTTAAGTGTAAAACATTTGTCTCCATTATCTTGCATCAAGGTCAATATATAAGACCATGACAAAAAAAAAAATGGTGGTAAAAAACATGAATGTTTATTACCTTATAAATTTATTTACCGTTCTTTTCTCGCTATGTCTTTCTTTTTTGCTCACTTATTTAATTTTGACCATTTAAAAGTATTTTACTCCTAATTTTTTGTGTATTTTTCTAATGAAAGAACCCCAACACCTTTGCAAAACCTTTAAGGACTCTATAGTAAAAGTACCCTTAATGTTCAAATTAAGTACCTTAACAGAAAAATAAAAACCACAAAGAATGAATGAATTCTAACAAATAATAACAATTTTCTTGTAAAACATCAGCTGCAATTTGAGATTTGAATTTTATTTTTCTCCGAAAAAAATTGAGGAAAAAAATAAGCAAAATTACAAAAGTAAGCAAAATGTAGTAAAAAGAAGTGAAATATAATTACAATAATTATTTTAATTAAATGTTTGGGTATTTAAGTTATTTGGAAGACGAAAAATATTTTTAATAAAATTAAAATCGAAACTAAAATCTGAACAAAAAAACTGAACAGAAATCAAAACTTAAATCTGGACACAAAAGTGAACAGGTATCTGAAAGAGATCTGAAACTAAATTAAAATCTGAATCAAAATCAGTAAATGAAACTGAACTTAAAACTATAAAGTCAAAAAAGCAAAAAAATTTAAAGCCTACATTAAGGCAGATAATTTTATATAAATATTGCATATTTTTAGGGGGGATTTACTTAATTAAAATAAATGTCTGAGAATTGATAAATTGCTTTTATTTAATTGAAAAGAAGAGTTTATTTATTAAAAAAACTTCAAAATATCCAGTCTATTAAGTAGAATTATTGGTCTAAACTATAGTCTAACAAATAGGCTAAACTATAGTACACTAAATAGACTAAAGTATTTATTAATTTTAATCTATTAAATAGAATATAGTCTAGTCTATTAAATGGAATTAACTTTGGTCTATTAAACTTAAGTTTAGTTGTAGTTCAGTTCTTATTTAGTTCTAATTCAGTTCTGGTTTAGTTTTAGATCAATTCTAGTTCTGTTCTATTTCAGGTGTTGTTCATTTCTAGTAGAGCTTAAGTTTAGTTCTAGTTCAGTTTTAGTTCAGTTCTAGTTCAGTTCTAGTTCAGTTCTACTTCAGTTCTAGTTCAGTTCTACTTCAGTTCTAGTTCAGTTCTACTTCAGTTCTAGTTCAGTTCTAGTTCAGTTGTAGTTCAGTTTTAGTTCTAGTTCAGTTTTAGTTCTAGTCCAGTTCTGGTTCCAGTTCAGTTCTAGTTTAGTTCTAGTTCAGTTCTAGTTTAGTTCTAGTTTAGTTCTAATTCAGTTTTAATTTTTTTCTAGTTCAGTTTTGGTACAATTCGTTCAGTTCTATTTAAGTTTAAATTCAGTTCTTATTATAATAGTACTTTTTTCAATTTATGCCCTAAAATATGACTAAATTTACCATTAATTTTAATTAACCTTAAACTTATGCCAATATGTTTAAAACATAATATGAAATGCATACATTTAGGCTTCAATTAATAAACATTAATTTTCAATAATAAATTCTATACTAAATATTTGTAACAATTTTCAAAATAATTTCCTTCACCTGCCAATTAAAAGAAAATTCAAACTACCTTCACCTAAACTAAACTAAACTAAAAACTACCGCCAACTAAAGTGTTACAAACTCTTAACCAAAAAAAAAAAAACAAAAAAAGGAGGAAAATTATTATAAACCTCCGTTCATTTATTTATTATTAAATATTAAATATAATTATAATATATACATTTCTCAGCTCCCAGCTGTATGCTATAGAAAACTTAAAACATTTTTATTATTTTCATAATTTTGCTCTTTTCCACTTTCAACTTAAAAGAAAAATCCCATTTAAGCTTTTAAAAGGTTTAATAAAAAATAGTTTTTTTAAAAAAAGTATAAGATTTAAGAAACTTAAGATCTCAGTATTTTAGCTGAAAAGTCAAAATAAAGAAAAAAAATTATAGCAGTTTTATTTTACAATAAACTAATAATGATGAATGCTAATTTTCACTATTTTGTACTTCTTAGAATTCCATTTTGCTTTTTGTTCATAAAAATCAATAAAATCCATTCATTTTGCCAAAACAACTTTATTTCTAGTTGTTATTAACTATTGTGTAATGAAAAGTTGAAGAAAATTGTTAAGTAGTTAGAGTGAAAAATATAGAGCAAACTCACAGCAGTCGGTAGAATATGAAATTTATTTAATGAAATTTAACACTTCAATAAGAAAAACAAGAAATTAAGTTTAATCGGAAATTGTTGGGCGAAAAGGGAGGTTATTTCGCATAACAAATTTTGATTATAACAAGTTCATTGTAAATTTAATATTTTGTTATGTATGTTCTGCCAAGAAAATGTATGAATAAAATTTTAATCGATTAAAAGTATTCGAATAAAATTTTTATTTTTATTATTGCATTTTGATAGCATACAAAATTTTTAAATGAAAATCTATAAATAAAAATTATTATATTTTTATCAAATAATATCGATTTTCATTACTCGGATACAATTTTTATTCGTTGTGCTCTAGTACTTGTGTTCAGAAATTTTTTCGAATAATTATTTTTTTAATTAAATTCGAAAAAAAGTTTCACACATTTTTTATTTAAACAAAATATTAAAAATTAATTACTATTCTGATCATACAAATAAATTTTATTAAAAAAAATTAATCGATTAAATCTAATCGAATAAAATTTTATTCGTTTTTATTTTAATTGCACACATAAAAATTTTATCATTCATTTTATTAAATACTAGTATTCCGAAAAATATTCGAATAAATTTTTTTCTATTAAAATTATTCGAATAAAATTTTTGTAACAAATTATTTATTTAATTATAATGTTAAAAAAACATTTGCATTTAATTATAATTATATATTTAAATTTCGATATAACAACTATACGAATAAAATTTTTAATCGATTAAAAGTACTCAAAGAAAATAATATTCGCTAACTTTTTAATAGCATACATTTTTTAAATGAAAATCTATTTACAAATTATTTTATCATCAATTTTATTGAATACAAGTGTTCAGAAAAAAGGCCGAATAAACATTTTTCTATTAAAATTATTCGAATAAAATTTGTATAACAAGTTATTTATTTAATTAATTTAAAGAAAATTTACTACATAGTATAATAATAAAAATTAATTTTAGCAAATTACAAATTATACGAATAAAGATTTTATTCGATTAAAATTATTCGAATAAAATATAGATAAAATAAATTTCCGCTAACAAATTTAAGTCCATTAAAATATAAATGATTAAATATTTTTATGAATATTTATTGTATCTTAATTTTATGAATATCATTTTCCAAAAAAAAATATTCGAGTAAAAATTTATTTCCTTAAAATTTTTCGGACAAAATATTTATTACTTAAGTTCATTGAATAATTTTTAAGCAAAAATTTTCTATTACAATAATGAAAATAAAGATTTTCTTTAAAAACTTTTAGAATAAATATTTAATTGTTTAAAATTAATCGAATAAAATATTGATCCGTTGTCATTTTTATTTAAAATATGGCAAAAAGTTATTTAATTAACATAATTTGAATATTATTTTTACGATTTGTCCAAAATTTTTTTCGAAAAAAAAATTTTAATTATTCGAATAAAATTTTTATTCGTAAATTTCCTTTTAATAATTATTTTAAATAAAAATTAAACTTTTATTTATAAAGTTCTGAAAATAATATTTTTGATTAAAAATTATTTTCATAAATATTTATTTGTTAAAAATTATTCGAATAAAAAATTAATTCGTTAATATTTTTTATTAAAGAAGAATCATGTAAAACCTAAAATTATTAAATTGATTAATTACTTGAATATTATTTATATTTTTATTTTCTATTCAAAAGTGTTCGAATATAAAATTATCAAAAATTATTCGAATAAAATTCTTATTCATAAAATTAAATTTTGCTAATATTTGAAACATAATTTTATCATTTTTATTTATTAAATTGTTTAAAATGGACTTTAGAAAATATTTGAATGATATTTTTATTTTGACTTATGATTAACGAATAATTATTCGGATAAAATTTTTATTCTTAAAATTCTGTTTACTTAGCACTTTAAACTAACATTTTTATTAATTATAATATGTTTTTATGAAAAAAATATACGAATAAATTTTTAATCGCTTAAAATTATTCGAATAAAATATGACCTTTGCAAATAAAACTTTAGTTTACCAAGATTATTTGCTTATTATTTTTATACAATTTGTTAAAAAAATATTCGAATAAAAAACTAATCTTTAAAAATTATTCGATTAAATAATTAATTTTTAAAAATTATTCGAATATTTTTTCCTAATATTTCTTAAAAAAAGAACTTTAAAACTTATTTATTTGTACAATAGAAATAATTGAAATTTCAATTTGCTAATTCTTTTTCCCCCAAAAAAATATTCGAATTAATTAATCGTATAAAATGTCGATTTGTTAAAATTTTGATAGAAAACATCTAAAAAATTATATCATAATATTTATATGAAAAACGATATTCTTAAATGCTCTTTAAAAATGTATAAATATTTAAGTGCTTCAAATTATTCGAATAATATTTTTATGTGGGAATTATTTAAATATATAAATTGAAAAAATATATCACTTACATTTTAAACAGATAATATTTATCAGCAAAATGATAAAATTTTTATAAAATAGTAAAACATATTCGAATAAAAATTTTATTCGATTAAAATTATTCGAATAAAATTTTTCTTGGTTTTTATTCCCCAAAGCGAAAAAATAGCTTATTGCGAAATTTATTGTTTTAAATGGTTTTATGCGAATATAAACTTAAATGCACTCAAACAAATACATACAAATACAATACAGACTAAACTGTACCCTTTTATGTGGACTTAACTGTCAAATGGACTAAATCTGAGTCTATTAAAGGGACTTAACTTTCGTCATTTAGAAAAATTAAACTTTAGTCTTTTAAATAATTTTGAAATTTTATTTATTATTTTTTATTTTTAGCATCAACTTTTTTAATTGAACTGCCAGCCTTAACATATGCAATTATTATTTTTTTTTTGTTTTATTGCTTTTTATTTTAATGAAATGTCAGGCTTTTATTTTGTTGTCTTTATTTTAAATTAAAAAAAAAACTAAAACTGTTACAGCTTAACTAAACCTCTATTTTAACCACCCACACATACAAACACATTCTCCATTTTATTTCCGTTTCCGTTTTTTGCCGAGAAAAGAATTGTGTATTATTTTTCTATTATTTTGGTTTTGCTTAAGTTTGCTTAAGCTTTTAGCCCACAACCAAAAGTATGCAACATTTTTTTGTTATTGCTTCTTGTGGTTATACTTCGTTTTTTTATACTTCTTCCTTTGCTTTCGTATTAAACTAAAATAATATTTAGCTGTGCTCTGCTTTTTTTCTTATGATTTCCTTTTTTATACAAAAAAATGAGGGAGAAATTGTTGAACGCAGCATATAAAACTATTTTTATTGGCCATTTGATTTACGGCTAAAAAACACACATACACATGGGAATTTTCACACAGTCAAGGCAAACGAAAAAAATCAACTTACACCCTTGCTTTTCGTTTAATAGTCAAATAAAAACGCTCACACTGTCTTTTTATATGTCAATTACACATGAATGACAGTTAAAAGACTTTTGGAAATGACTAAAAGTATGCTTTACAATTTGACCTTCTCTAAATTCAATTGTTTTGGTGAGATGGAATTTTTGAAATTTAAATTCTGTAGCCCAACATCTAAATAGTTAAATCTGTCTCTAAATGTAACATTTTGAAGTTTTCTATAGCATAATTTTAGGTTATTTTTTCTATGTGACAAAAAAAATGGCCAAAACTAACAATTAGTTCAGTTTTTGTGTGGTTTGACTTGTGGTTATTTGCTGTTATTTTTGCACTATAACCCCAAAACCCTCTCCCACACATAACCCCTTTCAACCCCAAAAGCTTCGTTCGAACAAGGAGCAAGTTATAAATCCTTTTGCAGTAATCAACATAATAAATATTGTGTGTGTATGTGTGTTTTTGTCTCTTTCAAAGTTATTAAATTGTGGTCATATTTTAATGATTTCATTTTTGCCCCTGTCACAGTAAGTCACAGAAAAGGAAACAGATAGAGAGAGAGAGAGAAAGAGAGTGAGAAAGAAAAATGTCATCACTGCAAAAAATAATTGACATTTGGTTTTTGTGCATTATAGTTTTTTGTCTTTTGTTTTATTTTAATTATAAAATAAACATTTAAATTGTTGTCAGTTTTTTGTGTAACATTTGAGGTTAAATTTTCAAAAAGTATGTTATATATTATTTTTTGCCCAAAAGTATTCTTTACTTTTTATAGTTTAAGTTTTATATTTTTGATTGTCAAGCAAAAATCTTCTATAAGACAATTAGTTTTAAATATTGTAGAAAACTATAAAGTCGGCAAAAAATTTTAAGCCTACATTAAGGCAGAACATTTAATATAAATATTGCATATTTTTAGGGGGATTTACAATATTAAAATAAATGTCTCAGAATTGATAAATTGCATTTATGTAAATTAAAAGTAGAATTTATTTATTAAAACAAATACGAAGTATTAAATCAAATCGACTAAACTATAGTCTATTAAAAATATTAAGTTAATTCTAGTTCAGTTCTAGTTCAAGTTCAGTTCTAGTTCAGTTCTAGTTCAAGTTCAGTTCTAGTTCAGTTCTAGTTCAAGTTCAGTTCCAGTTCAATTCTAGTTCAGTTCTAGTTCAAGTTCAGTTCCAGTTCAGTTCCAGTTCTAGTTCCAGTTCAGTTCTAGTTCAGTTCCAGTTTAGTTCTAATTCAGTTCTAATGCTTAAATTTATATAGAACTAAATTTTATTAAAAATTATTTTTTTTAATAAATTATTTATTTATTTATTTATTTATTTATTTATTTATTTTTTTATTTATTTTATTTTTATGTTTATTTTGCCTTAAAAATTTTAATTTCATTATTTTCCAATTTTTAAACCTCAAATTATTTTTTATTTGTTTTTCCATTCAATCAATCATCAACAATTACTAATTATTAGTTTGCAACTATTTTGTTTGTTGTTGTTGTTGTTTTAGTTTCCATTCAAAGTTGAATTATGTGGTTTTCAAAAATGTTTATTTTTTTAAATGAAAAATTTATAGTTTTTTCTGAATATTTCAACCAAATTTTAGTTATATTTTCTAATTATTTATTTTAATATAGAAAAAAATGTTAGTTATGTTAACAAATCTATAGCATACAAACAAAATAAACAAACTAATGAAATACGTGGCATACTTTTAGGTGTTGAGTATTAAAATAAATAAAATAATTTTTTTGGGGGGAAAAATTAAAATTAAATAAAAAACCAAATAAATAATAAAATAAGTAAATAATGGAAATTAAAGAACTAAATTTTAAATTTGCTAGAAAAAACTGGGATTTTAAATTTAGAGAACTCTTAGATGTTTACTATTAAAAGGGGGTGTATTATATATATAAGTGGTATTTAGATCAAAATATTAGCTTATAAATTGGCCTAGTTTTAGTCCAAAAAAATCGAATTAAATTTAATTAAATCTCATTTGTTGTAATTCAATTATAAAAATTTCTTTTTCCTAAATACAGTTGCCTATTTTAGGGCGTTCTTGAGCTCTCCTAACTTTCATAAATTGTTAAGCCAATTAGTACCCCAAAAAAAGGAAACAATAAAGAATAAATTTAGCAAATTTAATTAAACATCAATCAATATAAAGTATCTCATATAAACAAATATATTAGCTGCGTTTAATGGAATTTTTGCCAAAAAAAACTATATTTTCAAAAGGAAAACAAACAAGTTGGAAGGCAGAAAACGAATTTAAATGAAATCTAATTTACCAAATATTTAGCCAAAAAGCCAATAAGCAAAAAAATTTAAACATTTGAGAAATTCAAATTAAAGAAGGAATTAAAGATGAATTCCAATAAAAAGGCCTTAATAAAAAAACCAGTTTAAAAAGGAGTTTAATATGGTTAAATACATCCTAATGTTTAGTATACTTAATTAGCTAGAGTTTAGTCTGTTTAATTGTCTAAAGTTTGGTATATTTAATAGACTTGGATCTATCCTTTTTATGTAACCGGATTTAAGTCATTTCAACAGACAAGAGTTTAATGTATTTGATAAACTATAAGTTATTTTGTTTAAGAAACTATTCATTTAAATAGACTAGAGTTTTGTCAGTTTAATAGACTAAAGTCTGTTTAATAGTGCATTTAATAGATCAGAGTTTAGTCTACTTAATAGACCAGAGTCTATTTGATAGACCAGCGTTCCATCTGTTCAATAGACCAGAGTTTAGTCTGTTTAATAGACAAGAGTTTAATGTTGTTGACGGATAAAAATTAAGTCTGTTCAATAAACTAGAGTTTGTTCTATTTAATAGATTAGAGCTTAGTCTAATTGAAGAACAAGAGATCAATCTAATTGAGAAACTAGAGTTTAGTCTGTTTAAAGGATTAGAATTCTGTTTAATACACTAAAATTAAGTCTGTTTAATAAACTAGAGTTTGGATTATTTGATACACAAAGGTTTATTTTGTTTAATAACTAAAGTTTAATATATTTAATTCATTTAAATAGACTAGAGTTTTGTCAGTTTAATAGACTAAAGTCTGTTTAATAGTGCATTTAATAGATCAGAGTTTAGTCTACTTAATAGACAAGAGTCTATTTGATAGACCAGCGTTCCATCTGTTCAATAGATCAGAGTTTAGTCAGTTTAATAGACTAGATCTCGGTCTGTTTAATAGACAAGAGTTTAATGTTGTTGACGGATAAGAATTAAGTCTGTTTAATAAACTTAGTCTACTTGAAGAACAAGAGATCAATCTAATTGAGAGACTAGAGTTTAGTCTGTTTAAAGGATTAAAATTCAGTCTAGAGGCTAGAGATTAATCTGTTTAATACACTAAAATTAAGTCTGTTTAATAAACTAGAGTTTAAATCGTTTAATAGACAAGGGTTTATTCTATTTAATAACTAGAGTTTAATCCATTTAATGTTAGTCTGTTAAATTGATTAGATTTCGTTAGATTAGTATATTTATAGGATTCGATTTTAGACTATGAAATAATCATCAGTTTCGTCTTTTTAATAGACTAAAGTTTAGTCTGCTTAATAAACTAGAGTTCCGTCTATTTTAATAAATAATAAACTAGAGTTTAATCTGTTTAATTGACTAGAGTTTAGTATATTTAATAGACTAGTGTTCTGTTAGTTTAATGGGCTAGAATTTAGTCTGTTTGTTAGACTAGATTTAAGTCTGTTTAATAGACTAGAATGTCTGTGTTAGTCTGTTTAATAGACTGCAATCTATACTGTTTGATAAATTACAGTTTGGTCTGTTTAATGGGCTTGAGTTTCTTCTGATTTAAAAAATTAGAGTTTGATTTATTTATTATATATCAGATTTAAGTCTATTTAGATCGGTTTTAGATATTAAGGTTTAGTCTTTTTAACAGAAAAGAGATTAATCTATTTGACAGTTTAGTCTGTTTAATAAAAGAAAGTTAAGTCTGTTTAATAGCTTTGAGTTTAGTCTGTTTAATAAAGTTAAGTTTAATCTGTTAAGTGGACTTGAGTTTCTTCTGATTAAAAAGTTTAGGTTTGATTTATTTAATATATAAGATTTTAGTCTGTTTAATAGACAAAATAGTCGGTAGAATTTAGTCGGTTTAAGATATTAAAGTTTAGTCTGTTTAATAAAAGAAAGTTAAGTCTGTTTAATAGCTTTGAGTTTTGTCTGTTTAATAAAGCTAAGTTTAGTCTGTTAAGTGGACTACAGTTTAGTTTATTTAATGGACTAAAGTTAAGTCCACTTAACAGTCTAAAATTAAGTCTAATTAACAGACTACAGTTTAGTGAAAATAAGGCCTTGATTGCCTTCCCATTTCCGTATCCTCTTTCCCTAATGCGTATGTGTGTTTCTATACTTAAGTATTTTATAGTTCAATACTTTTTTATTTATATGTATTTGTTTGTTACATATGTATGTGTTTGTAGTTCTCTTCGTTAACATCAAAGCCCATTTAAAGCTCTTTTTAAATAATGTTTTCCCAATGTAATTTCCGCTTGATTACAGGATTTAATAAAAATGTATGAGTGTGTGAAATGTGGCCTTAAAATCATCATCAAAAAATATAAAAAAACGAAAACGAAAACGAATACATATTTGTATAAATTAAAACGAAATAAAAAGAGAAGAGAAATGGAAAATAAATTTTGAATTTTTGTATAGACATGTGTTAAAACTGTAAAAATGGCGGGCAAACGGAAAAGGAAATGAGAAAAATTCTCAAACTATTTCTGAACTATAAAGAGTTCGAAACAAGAAAAATTTAATCGAACTGTTTGAAACCAGGTTTTAGTAGAATTTCCTTGCTAACCCTCGTATATTGATTTGTTATAAGAAAAAGTAATTTGTTATAAATAAAATTCGTGGCAAGAAAAAAAGGCACTTTAGGAAGGAATATAAATTTTTAGTAATTTTCGTTTGTTTTTACTTTTTTTCCTCTCAAAATCTAAAGTACAATTCAAATGATGAAACTGAGCCAGCACTTGCATAGTAATTCAAGGATTTTAGTTTCCTTTTATTTTCTTGTTCGTCCACAAAAATAAAACAACAACAAAAAGAAAAAGAATCAAAATCAAACTAAATGTTACTTAAACATGCAGGAGGGACTTTATAATAAAAAAAAAACTAATAACAAACATATGTTTGTGTATGTGTGTAAGTGTGTGTGTATGAATATTTCCTTTGGCTGAAATGTAAACCCCCAGTCATGATTGATTGCAGGGCGCTTCCGTTGCAGCCAACATGGCGTATTAATTTTCATTGATACTCGTACCAAAAGTTGTTGAAGAAAATTGCAAAAAAAAAAGAAGAAAGAAATGAAATCAAAAAGTAACAAAAAAGAAAAAAACGAAACGTATGAAAAAAAGTATCTAAAAAGGATATAACGAATTTTGTTATGGTCTTTTTTTCTCCTTTAGTTGTGATGGTAGTTTATTCATTGTCTAGTAAACATTAAGTGAAATCATATTTCATTTTTGCAGAAGAAGAGTTTTTGTAACAAAAGTGATGAAAATGTTGGCAAAAAAACAAAAAACTGCAAGAATGGACAGAAGCACTAAAGAAGATCCTTAATGAAGTAAAACTTGAGAGGAAATTGGGATAATAAACAAATATTTGTTTAAAATCAGAAATTGAAGACTAAAGTAAATTTTGTGGTTATAATTCAGTTGTTTTAAGAAATAACTTAAATTAGCTAAATGATTTTAAAAAAAAGCTATTCGAATAGCCAAAATAGCAATGCGTTATCTTACATAACTTTTACTAGAGATTTTAAATAGACTAAAATCGAGACCATTAAACAGACTTAACTCTAGATTATTAAAAAGACTAAAATCTATGCCACTTAAAAGGCTTAACCCTTTAGTCATTTTAAGACTAAATTCTAGTCTGTTTAACAGACTAAACTCTAGAATAATCAACTGACTAAAATATATACATTTAAACATACTAAACTCTAGATCTTAATTGACTAAACTTTATACTTTTTAACAGACTGAAGTCTAGTCAATTAAATAAACTTCGCTCTAGCCTGCTAAACAGACTAAACTTTAGACAATTAAACAAACTCAAGTTTAATCTCTCTGTAGACTTCTAAACAGACTTAACTCTTGACCATTAAACATAATAAATACTAAACTCTAGACCTTTTAACAAACTAAACTTTGTATTAGTGTAATAAATAATCCCTAAACTAGTAAACAGACTAAACTCTAGATTATTAAAACGACTAAAATCTATAGTACTTAACGGTCTTAACTCTCTATTTAAAAACTAAACTCTAGTCAATAAAATAAACTTAGCTCTGGTCTGTTAAACAGACTAAACTCTAGACTACTGAACAAATTGAACTCTAGTTGACTTAAAAAACCAAACTCTGGACTACTAAAACAGACCATTAAACAAACTAAACTCTAGACTTTTAAACTGACTTAACTATAGGTTATTTCACAGACTAAACTCTTGTCTATTAAAATAACTAAATTTTATTCTATTAAATAGATTAAATTCTAGTCTAATAAATAGACTTAACTCTAATCTATTAAATGGCTAAACTATAGGCTATTTATGGGACTAAACTCTTATCTAGAAAACAGACTAAATTTTATTTTATCAAACAGACTAAATTCTTGTCAAATAAATAGACTTAACTCTAATCTATTAAACGTACTTCACTTTAGTCTATTAAACAGACTTAACTTTAGTCTACTCAACCGACTAAGCTACAAACTATTAAATAGACTAAACTTTAGTCTATTCAATAGACTTAACTCTAAGCTATTAAACTGAATAGAAGTCTTTAGTGTTATAAAAAAAATAAACCTTAATCTATATGATATACTACACAAAAAAGGCTATTAAAGAGACTATATTCTAGTCTATTAAACAAATTTAAACAGAATAAACTTTAATCTATGTCACAGCATTAACTCTAAACTCTTAAACTCTAGTCATTTAAATACTAAATTCTTGTTTATTAAACAGACTACTTAACAGACTAATTTCTATGTTATTAAACAGGCTAAACTCTAGACTATTTACCAGAATTAACCTAAGACTATTAAACAGTTGAAAGTTTAGATTTCTTTTGCAGATTAAACTTTAGTCTGTTATATTGACTTCTCGCTAGACTATTAACCAGACTAAACATTAGTCTATTATATAGACTAAACTCTAGTCTATTAAATAGAAAAGCTGTATTCTATTAAATAGACTATTAAATTAAATTAATTGTCTCTTAAATCTCTTAAATAGACTTAAAACTAGTCTATTCAATTGACTGGTCTATAGCCTTAACATAAGTCTAGTTTTAGCCAAATTACAGTCTAGTAAACAAAGTAATATAAAATAAAGTTTGTAGGTTAAATTAAAATTAATAAAAAAGACTAAAAGACAGACTATACTACGATTTAGAGAATAGAATTTACTATAGTCTAGTCGATATAATGGACTGGATCATATTTTCTATTATAACCTAGTTAGTTCGTCAAATTACACTCTACCTAATAATAGAATTCGTTAACTAAACTATAGTCTAGTCTATAAGCTAAACTATAGTTTATTCAATAGTATAGTCCAAAGACTGTACAATAGTATAGTCAATAGACTTTAATTTAGTCCTTTTACTAAAAAGCTACAGTCAAATGTTAAGACTGGTCTATAGTCTAGTCAATAGATTAGTAGTCTTATTAATGGAGTCAAAAGTAGTCTTAGTTTTGACAAAACTATATTTAAAGCAATAAATATTGTAGTCTTGACTAATTTCTTCAAAAAAATAATTAAAAATTTTAATTTACTTAATGTTTCTTTTAAACGTCTCTTATGGTTTGTTTAAACATTAATCTATCTTTTGCCTATTTTAAGGCTTTTAAACTGTCAATATTGTTTATTTAGCTCTTGACACTTAAAAAATTACTTCCTCTTTTGCCCCGCCCTTGCAAAAAAAACTAAATATTAACTGTTCAAAATATTTACATTAATTTTCAAAAAACAATTCATTTACGCTTCAAAAATTTCACTTAGAAAATTTTCTTATTATCTCCTCTCCTCTCCTTTTCTCTCACACATTAAAGTTTTCAAACTTTAAACTTTTTAAAGAAGATGAAGAGCAAAAAACATCCTTATTTCATTCAAGTGTTAAAACAATAACGCAAAAAATTTTAATCAATATTTTTTTGCTTTTCATTCGCATTGTTTTATTTACAACTGTCATTTGCCTAAATCTAAAAGATACACATACTTTTAGGCATTCAATGCTGGTGCCTACTTATAGGGGTGGCAGTTCTTTTGGTAAATATTCTAAAAATCTGTTTTTAATTGTAATAAATTTACAAAAATTGTTTTTTTTTTTTTGTTTTTGTTTGTCATATTAAAATAATATTAAACTGAATGTGTGGGTGGCACCGAGACCCGACCATAATTTCCATAAAGAAGAAGAAGAATACCAAAATAAACAGGAAAGAATTTTAAGTGAGACAATAAAACGGGGAAAGTAAAAAATTCTTGAACATAAATTATTTCTTTTGACAAATACATCAATAATGATGCATACTTTTAGGGGGACGAGGAGATGGGTTATGAATGGGAGGTTAAGGGAGGCTATAATTTAAAGGGTTTGTTTCATATATTTATGGACTTATTTAATGTTCAATTCATTGGTGTTTCAACAATTTTTGTCTTTTCTCTAAACATTTAATTGTTTTATTTTATTTACATTTTTATAGCATAATTTTAGGATGATTTTTAAACATAAATTATATAGTTTAGCATTAGGCGAGGACATATTTTAGCATAATTAAATATTAATGTTCTCTCTTTTTTTAAAGAACAGAAAATAAAGTTCTTAATGTACAAGTTGTAAAACAATCACAGATTTGCGTTATTTTCTAAATTAGAAACTTTTGACGGTTTTCATAGTTCTATCAAAAAGTAATAATTTCTATCTCTTTTGAAAATGAAACGATTTTATTTATGAATATTTATTTTTTTGTTAAATATAAAGAATTACAAATTAGGGTTATTTCATTAAAAATAGCTTAAATTTAGAATTAGCGTTTTATAGACTGTTCTTATTTTCATAGTTAGGGTTTACTTACGAAAGACTTTATTTGAGTCTTTTAATGGACATTTTGGGAAAAAATCACAGATTATCGCTATTTCGTAATTATAAATTATTAAAAATTTTTCAAAATTTTATAACAAAACACATGAAAACATGAAATATGAGTTTTTTATGAAATTTTTGACTTTTAGTGAATATTATACAAAATCACCAATTATCATTACTTTGTTAATAAAGAATTAGGATTAAGTTGACTGTTCTTATTTTACTGATTAAAGTTTTATTTCCGAATGAGCTTTTTTTCTCTGAAGTACTTCAAAACAATCCCAAATTTTCGTTATTTTCTAAATTAGAAGCTTTTGAGAATTTCTTATAATTCTATTGGAAATAATTCATTTCATTCTTATTTGTATTAGTTTTGCATGAAAATATAACTATAAAAAAACTGAAATCGGTTTTTGTTTCTTAAATAAAAGTAATATTTCAGATATAACATCAATCTAAGATCATTTAACACTTTTATGAAAATGGCAATAATTTGTTATAACTCATAATAATTAAAACAAAATTGACTATTTCATATAAAAATCCAATTATTTCTTAAAAAAGAGTAATATTGAAAGAACAATTTTAATCTGTGATCACTAGTATATAAAAAAGATTTAATTTAAAATTAACTAGTAGTGTATTTATTTATATTGTGTTAATTATGGTTTAATTTCTGAAATTTAATTCTTGTTTTCTCCAATCAGAGTAATATTGAGAAAATAACTTTAATTTGTGATCACTCAAAATTTGTCACAAAACTCATTAATTGCACATATAAAATCCTAAGAACACTAAAATTGTTATAAAAATTTTAAGTAATCACAAAATATGGTTGATTTCTTAAAAAGATCTTTTTTCAGAGGTACCGATTAGTGATTTGTTTTTATTGTCTTGATTTGATTTAAAAAAATAAATTTTTACAATGTTTAATAAAAAATATAAGTGATCACCAAATTTTGTCGTTTTCTAATTTTAAGTATTATTTTATATGAAGATAATAAATTCTTACTAAATGACGATAAAAAAATTTTAATAAAAGTTAGAAGAGATCACAAAATTACGTGTAACTTAATAAAAGTGTAATTTCTTCAAATAGAGTAAAATTGGGAAAACAACTTTAATTTTGGATCACTTAGAATTTGTATCAAAACTCATTTAGTGCATGTAAAATTTGAAAACCACTATTTTTTTTTGATAAGGATTATAAAAATATCACAAAATTATGGTTATTTTATTAAAAAGGTGCTTTATTTAAGAATTACCTAATATCCCTTAGTTGTTATTTGGTTTATTAGATTTCTAATTACTAATTTGTTAACTGTTTTAAATTTTACAAATTTTTGATACAAATGATCACGAAGTTTCGTCATTTTCTCAGTTAAAGAAGTTATATAGATTTTTTTAATTAAATTTTTTGGTTTTTTATGTTTTCAAATATGCAAAAATAATCTCAGATTAAGATTAGGAAAAGAAATGGCTATTAATTTCTTAGAAAAATACCAAAATAATGTCTTTTTAGAAAAGTTTGTCTAAGATCTCAATTTATTGTTATATTTTATAATTAATATCATAATTGAAAAAAACAAATATTTTAACATCAATTATATTCTTTTTTATTTACAGGTAAATTTCGCACTTTAATTAATGACCAGTTATAAGTCAAACAGGTATTTAAATATCATTTTAGTGGAATAAATGTTATATCTCTAAATCGACTTAAAAATCCTTGAATTTTCGTAATATTTCCTTTTTAAGGATTTTATAGGAATTTAACAGTTTTTATTTTTATTTATATTTTAAATCTAAAAAATCTTTTATCTTATTATAAAAAAATAAAACAAAAATCCAAAGCCTACATTTAGGCTTTATAGCTTACTTTTTTCAAGATGTTTTTAAATAAAAGAAAAATCATTAAAATATCATAAATCTTGTCTGTTTTCTTCTTAAAGATAACAGAAAAAGACAAAAAGAGCAAACAATGAAATAAGAAAAAATAACGCGCAAACTGCGCACCAAATTTGGAGACGAAGGTCAATTGAAAAGTTGTTCAAAAATTTTAATGGATATAGAAAATGATTAATTTTAAATAAATCTTGTTAAACTTTTAAAATTGTTTCTTTATGAAGCTCTTACTAGAAAAGAACGATATTATGTGATCATTTACAAGTATCATGAAAAATGTGGTTAATATCACTTAAAGCCATATATTAACCAAATCCATTACGAAGCTTCTTAAAGAAGCTTAGTATATAGAAAATAACTTTAATCTGTGATCAGCAATATATCTAAAATCAACATTTTTACTTACATAAGAATAATCTTAACTTCGTTCTTTATAAACTAGTTTTGTACTTAGAGAATGTCTTAAATAAAATACATGTTCTGAAAATAACAATAATCTGTGTTCTCACATATTTTTTTATTAGAAATTATTAATTCCATTAAACTTAATTGATAAAATTAGAAAAAAACTTAATTAAATTGTTATTTCATAAATAAAGTTAAAATTTTAAAAATAACTTTAATCTGTGATCCTTCACAATATGATTAAAAAATTTCTAAAAATTACATAAAACCAAAAGAAAGCCAAAATAACGCTAAAATTAAGAAAATAACTGTAATCTACGACATAAAAACATTAATTTGTGATTACTTATGGTTTTGATAATTAATTTGATATTATTTCATCAAAATAAAATTTATTAAAATCAATATTGCGAAAATAACTTTATTCTGTGATCACTTTAAATTTAAAAAAAAAAAACACCAATATCATAAAAAATCCGTACAAAATTAATATTTTTTTATGTCCTAAATAATGACAGTTTTAAAAATGATATTATTTTGTGGTCACAAATTATTTTGGTAATACACTTAATGGGTAATTGTTAAATAAGACATTATATTAAGAAAATAACGAAATTAAATTAAAAAATCATAAAAAGCTTTATTTTTCAAATATGCCTAAAATTAAGAGAAATGCCTTAATATGTGATTACCTTTAGATTTTAATGAAATTCTTTCATTTATTGTAAAATCAAAGAAGGAACTTAAAATTTATAGTTACTTCTCAATAAAAGCTAATATTAATAAAATAACTACAATCTGGGATAATCTCTAAATATTAATAAAAAACGGTTATTTAATTTAAAATCAGAAAAAACTTAAAATAGTTTGTAATTTCTCTGTTAAGGCTAATAAGCAAAAACTAATAATAATCTGTGATCACCTGTAGATTTTAATAAAATCCATTAATTTATCATAAAATCGGAGAAAAAATTAAAAATCGGTTGTTAATGCTCAATTAAAACTAATATTCCAAAAACAACAATAATTCATGGTCATCTCTAGATTTCAATAAAATTCTTAAATTTATCATAAAATCATAAAATAAACTTGTAATCAATTGCTATTTCTCAATTAAGGCTATTATTAGGAGAACAACTTTAATTCGTGATCACCTCAAGTTGTTAATAAACTTCGTTAATTTATTCTAAAATCAAGAAAAAATCTTTTAATTTGTGATTTCTTAAATTAGCCCCAGATTAAGAAAATCACTTTAATACAAGATCTTTTGGAATTGTTGTATTTATTACTTAAATAAATTAAAAATTAAAAAAATAGCTTTAATTGAAGACCTTTTATAACATGATGCCTACATTTGTATTTAAATCTAGTATTTTCTGGAAATATATGTGCTCCACTTTAAAAATGAGCTTAAATTGTGAACATAAACAGTCTTTGAGAAATATTTATATTTCCTTTAAAAATCCGTATTTTATGTTTACGCCAAAAACTGTCAAAAACTTTTTCAATTTTCACACCCTCCTTTTTTTTACTCTTTTTCTGTCACCAAAAAAACAGCAGCCAACAAATTCTTGAAAAAAGGCAGAAATACAAGAATTATAATTCTTTCTTTTTTTGCTCTCTTTTCGTTAAGCCTCAACATAAATTTAAACAGTGTTCTTGAATATAGTATTTTCAGAAACAACAACAACAAAACAAAATGATCAATTTACAGCCAAATACACATCTGTAATTTTTGTCAAATTCCAAAAAAACGCTATATTTTTTGGAATGCTTTAAGAGCAAAAAGGAGGTAAAGAAAGGAAATGTAAGTGAAAATCATTACAAATCCTTAATGTTGGTACTTCAGCTGCTTTTAGCCAACATTAAACCTTTCTCAAGAGTAAGAGTGTTATGACTAAAACACACACTCAAACACTTTTATGCGCGCTCTCTATCTCTATCTCTTTCACACACAAACATATAAATTTCCTTAAAATACATACAAGTAGAAAAACAAATAAAAATGTTATAATCGGCAAAGCTCGCCTATGTAATATCCTACATCTTATTTTAGATTGTAAATGACAGCTGCGAAAAATGTATGAACGACCCTCGTAAAATTTGCTTTTCTAATTTATGATTAAGTGTGAAGTATATTACTATAATACTTAGATTTATGTAAAATGTATGCATTTGAAAATGATGTTTTCTGGACACCGACCCTCGTATAATTTCGAACAGCAATTCTAAATCTTATTTATCCAGTTGTTTTTACTCCCTTCAAAGTGATATTTGGAAGGAGGCTTGTGTGGGACCTATGAGAACTAATGGACCGACCCTCGTTTAATTTAGCACAACGATTTAAAATATCGTAAGACATATTTGTATTGAATTTCGTTGAAATCGCTTTCTATGTAGGATTTTAATGACCTTAAAACCCCATACATTTGTATTGGAGCTACCTGAATTATGGGACCTAATAAGACCAATTTCAATAGGCTTCGTCTTTGAGCCAAAAAAGAAAACATTAACCACATTTCATTAAAAATTGTTATCACAAAAATTGCGACCTGTAGAGTGTTTACATGGATAGCCAGACAGACAGACGGACAGACATCGTTAAATCGAATCAGAAAGTGATTCTGAGTCAAACGGTATACTTTTAGGCGGATGTTACACCATCTTTTCTGTATGTTACAAACATCAGCACAAACGCATAATACACCAACCACCTATGGTGGTGTAGGGTATAAATACTAGAAAATCTATTTTGATACTTATGTAACAACAACAACTACAAAAGAAGAATAGAGGCTTATTTTTATTACTCCCTCTTCGATTAACTGTTATCTCAGAGTCTTAAACAGTGTAATGGTGTATGTATATGTATGTGTATTAAAGACAAGGGGAGTGTGTGTGTGTGTTAGGGAGTGAGAGAGATTTTTTGTTATAATTCTTTCTCTTGGGTTGTTTTTGCAATTTACCGTTATTGTGTTTTTATTCCCCTCCGTTGTTTTGTTGTTAAATAATATTTATCAATTTTATTGTCTCTTATTGTTTGCTTCTCTGTATGTGTGAGTAGGTATGTATGTGTATTTGTTTTTGTAGTTTTATTCGTGATATTTCGATTTTAAACGCATCAATGATTTTCATGTTTCATATTTACACACACACACCAACAACACTAAATATTATTTTTCTCCTTCAAACACTCACACACACACACATTTACTTCTTTTTATTATGTTTACATTTTTTCACATACATAACCAATTTCCGTTTCCTATTTCTGTTTAATTTTCTTTTTTTTATTTATGCTGCTTGAAATAATGTAGGATTTCTTTTTCATTTCTTTTTTGGTGAATATGAAAGCGAATAAATCTGTGTGTGTGTTTTTTATAATTGATGTATGTGTAAATATGTTGAAGTTGATCTTTATTAACATCATTTTCACAAACACAGTGGAAAAATAAAAAATTCGCAAAAAAACAACACTAAAATTGAATGTAGTAGTCTCAAATAACTGTCTAATTAAGAAAATAACAATAATTTTTAAACAGTAATAATAGTCATAAACAAGACTAGAGTCTAGTTTGTTAATTAAGTTGGAGTCTAGATCGGTAGTCTATTAAATAGACTATGAGCTTCGCCTATTTGGGCGGGGTCCACAGGAGATACAACACGTAGGAACGTGTTATCACTTTTCAGACAGAGTTGCCTACGGGTATGCTGTGGTTACAGAACAATTTCACTGGAAGCTACCTGTGTAATAGCTAGTATTATTCCTTTCGACCTGGCTGCAGACGAAGTTCTTAGGATATATGAGAACAAAAGAGAGCAACCTGAAGGCAATAAAAGAGAAAGGAAGCAACAACAACTGGCAAAGGAGATGGCAGAGTACTCTAAAAGGGCGATGGACGCATAGACTAATACCGGATATAAAAACGTGAATAGAACGTGGACCTGGGGAGGTGAACTACCACCTAACTCAATTTCTTTCAGGACACGGAGGATACAGAAGCTTTCTGTATAAGATAGGATATGACGAATTTGTCCGATATGCTTGGAGGTGGAGATGCTGAACATGTGGCATTTCGATGCTCCAGATTTGAGAACTTAAGACGTACACTGAAGGGTGAATCTGGGTCGAGTGTTGATGCGGATAACATAATAAGAGTAATGATTTCTTCTGAGGGTAATTGGAATTCGGTTAACCGGTTCATTACCCAAATAAACTTTGCGTTGGGTTTGGAGGAGAAGAGGCGAAAGGAAGAAAGAGAGAATAGGATAATTGAGGTAGCTTAAGTGCTTATCAGTTCCACGAAGTAACGCGGGACATTTATGGTGTTGACGATGGAGGTGGTTTTAGTCAGTAAAAATCCGACATAACCATATGGTACCTTTCAAGGTTTCCACCTCCACTATAAAAAAAGACTATGAGCTTAGTCTATTAAATAGACTATTAGCTTAGTCTATAAAATAGACTATTAGCTATAGTCTATTAAATAGACTATGAGCTATAGTCATAGTCTATTTAATAGACTGTAGCTCGTAGTCTATTTATTAGACTATGAGCTATAGCCATAGTCTATTTAATAGATTGTAGCTCGTAGTCTATTTATTAGACTGTAGCTCATAGTCTATTTAATAGACTGTAGCTCATAGTCTATTTAATAGACCATAGCTCATAGTCTATTTAATAGACTAAAGCTCATAGTCTATTTAATAGACTATAGCTCATAGTCTTTATAATAGACTATAGTTCATAGTCTATTTAATAGACTATAGCTCATTGTCTATTTAATAGACTATAGCTCATTGTCTATTTAATAGACTATAGCTCATTGTCTATTTAATAGACTATAGCTCATAGTCTATTTAATAGACTATAGTTCATAGTCTATTTAATAGACTATGAGCTATAGTCATAGTCTATTTAATAGACTATAGCTCATAGTCTATTTAATAGACTATAGTTCATAGTCTATTTAATAGACTGTAGCTCATAGTCTATTTAATAGACCATAGCTCATAGTCTATTTAATAGACTATAGCTCATAGTCTATTTAATAGACTATGAGCTATAGTCATAGTCTATTTAATATACTATAGCTCATAGTCTATTTAATATACTATAGCTCATAGTCTATTTAATAGACTATAGCTCATAGTCTATTTAATAGACTATAGCTCATAGTCTATTTAACAGACTATAGCTCATCGACTATTTAATAGACTATAGTTCACAGTCTATTTAATAGACTATAGCTCATTGTCTATTTAATAGACTATAGCTCATAGACTATGATCTAGTCAGATAGAATAATCTGTACTATTTTCAATATTACATTTATTATTTACCTTTGTCTCCCTTTTGAATTTATAATTTGCTACAATATTCTAATTTACTTTTAATTTAATATTTTTTAACCAGAATAAAAAAAAACTTTGCATACATTTAGGTTGCAACATGTTATTTTATTTTATTATTAATAAAAAATTCACAAACACTTGTGTAATTCTTATATTCCAAGAAAAATATTACATAACTCTAGGCGTTTTATAATATTTTATTATATATATTTTTAAAGAAAATCTTGTCATATGTTACAAAAAAATAAGAAGAAGAATAAAAGGAAGGGATCAGATTGCAAGTTGAGGAAAAAACTTTCTATAAAAAAATATATTTTTTATAAAAAAAACTATAATTTATTTCATGTTAAATGAAGTACATTTACATATTTTTTTGTTTTTAATGTTTAAAGTTTCCCCTTTTAGTTAAAAGTTGTGTTTGCATGACAAAACATTAGCCTACTTGCAGGCAAGGAATTTTAAAAAATTTTTTTTTTTAGGTTTAAATGGAAATTTATTTATGCTTGAATGTTTCCTTTTTTTAATAAAAAAGAAAATATAATTTTACTTGAGAGAATAATAAGATGTTTGGGAAAAGAGTTTTTCAGGATTTTATGCAAGTAATTAAAGTGAGTTTTTAGGAGGTTGCGAAAAGAAAATTAATTATAGACAAAGAAAAAAGTTTAAAAGGATTTAGAAATTTTATTATTTCGGTAAATAGATGTGTTTAATATTTTTGAAGATTTTTTTATAAAAATATGCAGTGATTTTTTAGTAAGATGTTTTTGTTGCCTAATTTTAGGCGGTCAAACATGTTACCTGTTTCAAAATGTTTGATTTACACTGCCGTTATTCTTATTGAAATGTATTTAAATTTTTTAAACAATTCTTAGAATTTTTAGCATGTTTATAGGCTGCTGTTTGCAAGTTTTAGGAAAATCATTGCATGCTTTTAGGCAATAAAATGTTATAGCACAATCTTTGGTGTTTTTTGAATATTTAGTTTTTATTTTGTATCCTTTTTTTCGATAGTTTTGCTAACATCTAAAGTTTTTAGGCAGTTTTTAAATGATAAAGTTCTTTTTTTTGCTGTTGTTGGTTTTTGAGGCAAAAATTTGAGCTATAAAGATGTGGTGTAAATGACATATGACAACAACAACAACAAGAAAATAATTATGAAATTTTTAAGCAAAAACAATTTTGTTATTTTCAATCGAAACAAAAAATTTCAGATGTCATTTCACAGTGTGTCCAAATGGATTTGTTGGAATTGTCGTAAAAATGCATGGAAAATAGTTAAATTTTATTTGAAGAAGCCCAGTTTAGAGTGGTTTTTTAACGAAGATATACAATTTTAACACATGTATTTGGTATCTATGAAAACGTTATAATTTGAAGACTTACAATTTTTTTCGAAAAAGGAAATGGGGCATCATTTGATGTCAAAAATTTATGAATAACTAAAGATATCGATTTTTTTTTAATAAAATTCTTATTCAAACTTTTATAAAATCCAAATAAATAACGATTATT
>PYHX02000158.1:95531047-95563505 GCA_004302925.2 Cochliomyia hominivorax | reverse complement strand
ATTTGAAATTTGAATATGTTGTATATTAACTACTCCATAATTCAGGGATTTAAAAAAATTCCCACTTTTCCATACGGAAATGCCCAAAATCTCAATCCGTATAAATCTTGTTTAAAAATTTGACTTTTTTCACTTAACTTATCGCCTGATCATTCCAAGGGCCGTCCGACAGGAAATACTTTTTGTATGTTAACCTTACTTATAAAGCTGTATATAAAGCTTAATTCGAAGATGATTCCAGCTTTGCTTCTTTGAGAACTTATCAAAAAAAGTAAATTTTTTTTCCAAAATTGGCCAAATTTGAATAGGGCTTATGGGCATGTCTCTGCCCCAATCTCATTCGGCTTAATTTTTCACGCATTTATGTTTAGATTTCATTACAAAACAATAAAAAAATAGAAATTACTGGACAAAAAAATGATTTTTTAAGTCAATAAAACGTTGCCACCTTTTTTGGAAAAATCCCAAATTAAAGTTTTAACTTCAGATTTATTTTACTTTTTTACGGTTTTATATATTTTCATAATTATTGCTCTAATATATTTTAAATTTTATAGAGAATCTGTCACATATTTTGAAAAATTTAGGACCCACTGTTAGTCCGCTTTCTTAAAAAAAAAAAAAACTAATAATAAACAGGCCTAAAAATAGGTTAAACATTTATTTCGACTTGAATATCTCCGAATCTATAAGAGATAAATCAAACATGTTCGAGTATTTTTTTATAGACATTTACAGGATCTATCTATATACCAAATATTTTTTTTTTCAATTTAGAGGTGGATTTTTGGCGAATTTTCAAGAAATCAATCTATCCGAAGCGGTCATCTTTAGAGGATCACTGACCAACTCCCTGACCATATATGGTCTTCGATTTCTCCAAATTAACTCAGAAATACCTCAGCTTTGACTATGTGAAATTATATTGGGATATCTTGAATGAAATTAGACACGCTATGCATTTGTGACGTTAAAAAAAAATAAAAAGAAAATTAAATAATAAATTTTGACGTCAACAATTAAAGTTCTTTTTTTCTCAAAATTAAACAAGTCAATTACTTAAATAACAAAAATTCTATAAAAAATTAAAAAAGAAAACATGCAACTTTTATAACGTGATAAAAAATTAAATATAAAGATCATGACCCTGAAGCGTATGATTAATATTAATTAAACGGTTAATAACTCAAGAAACCTTTAAATAAGAAAATACATAAAATTAAAAATAATTCACTAGAAATTCATAAATTTAAGAAACTAAAAATCACGTGAAAATTCCTTCAAAACAGAAATATCGGAAAAATGACTCCCTAAACGTATGATTAATATTAATTCATATATTTTCAGAAAAATGATCATAACTTTTGCACCAAGCACCTCAACTAAATTATAAAAACTTCTTTATAAAGCCTACATATAAACCTACCAAATAAAAACTCCATTTACCCTTCCCCAATACCCCCTTCCCACTCTGTTTTCATACAAATACGTTATTTAATTTTTCTTTTCGATTATTTTATATCTCAACAAAACTTTGTTTTGGCATTTATAAGCGGGTGTTAATAGAGATTTTTTTGTTTATCCTTCTTTTTGCTTCAATTTCTTTTCACAACAACAAAAACTATATGGAGATATTCCAAAAAAAAAAAGGTTCCCAATTTCAGAATTTCTGTTCTTTATTGATTGTTTTGTATTTAAAAAAAAATGTATATATTTTGTGAAACATAAATAAGGACACTTAATTCAAGTAGTAAGTTTCGTATGTATTCGTGTATTGTATGTGTATTTGTGTAATAGTATTTGTAAGTTGTTGAAATCCTGCAAGTAACATTCTAATATAATAAATTTTATCAATTTTTGTTTTGTTAACACAGAGCAGAAGCTGAAAAGAAAGAGAGAAGAGAAAGAAAAAAACTAAAAAAAGTAACATTTGGTTTGAAGTTCTTTTGTAATCTTTTTTAATTAAAAAAAAGTCAATGATATGAAGGCCTAAAAGTATGTGATGTGTTTTTCAAAAATAACAAGAAACAAAAACTTATGAAAAAATAATGTTGAAACAAATTTAAGAAGGAAAATAAAAATTTCATAAAAATTTAAATCATTTTGAATTTTAAAATTCTAAGAAAAAAAAGGTGAAGAACTGAACACCAAATAGAATCAGAATTTGAATCGGAAATGGAATCTAAACAACAATCCAAACTTAGATCTCAAGATTAGAATCTGACTTAGTATCAAACTAGAACTTAACTAGAACTGGACTAGAACTGAACTTAAACCGAACTAGACTTCGATCTAGGATCTGAACTAGATTCCGAGCTACGATCTGATCTATAATCTGACTTAGAACGGAGCTATAATCTCAACTAGAACCTGAGTTACAATCTAAAAATAAAATCTAACTAAAACTAAACTAGAACTGAACTAGAACTGAATTAGAACTGAATTAGAACTGAACTAGAACTGAACTAGAATTGAACTTAAACTGAACTAGAACTGAATTAGAACTGAACTAGAACTGAACTAGAACTGAACTAGAACTAAAATAGAACTGAACTAGAACTAAACTAGAACTGAATTAGAACTGAACTAGAACTAGATCTAGAACTGAATTAGAACTGAACTAGAACTAAAATAGAACTGAACTAGAACTAAACTAGAACTGAATTAGAACTGAACTAGAACTAAAATAGAACTGAACTAGAACTAAACTAGAACTGAATTAGAACTGAACTAGAACTGAATTAGAACTGAACTAGAACAGAACTAGAAATGAACTAGAACTGAATTAGAACTGAACTAGAACTAGAACTGAACTAGAAATGAACTAGAACTAGAACAGAACTAGAACTGAACTAGAACTGAATTAGAACTGAATTAGAACTGAACTAGAACTGAACTAGAATTGAACTGAACTAGAATTGAACTTAAACTGAACTAGAACTGAATTAGAACTGAACTAGAACTGAACTAGAACTAAAATAGAACTGAACTAGAACTAAACTAGAACTGAATTAGAACTGAACTAGAACTAGATCTAGAACTGAATTAGAACTGAACTAGAACTAAAATAGAACTGAACTAGAACTAAACTAGAACTGAATTAGAACTGAACTAGAACTAAAATAGAACTGAACTAGAACTAAACTAGAACTGAATTAGAACTGAACTAGAACTGAATTAGAACTGAACTAGAACTAGAACTGAACTAGAAATGAACTAGAACTAGAACAGAACTAGAACTGAACTAGAACTGAATTAGAACTAAACTAGAACTGAATTAGAACTGAACTAGAACTAAAATAGAACTGAACTAGAACTAAACTAGAACTGAATTAGAACTGAACTAGAACTAAAATAGAACTGAACTAGAACTAAACTAGAACTGAATTAGAACTGAACTAGAACTGAATTAGAACTGAACTAGAACAGAACTAGAAATGAACTAGAACTGAAATAGAACTGAATTAGAACTGAACTAGAACTAGAACTGAACTAGAAATGAACTAGAACTAGAACAGAACTAGAACTGAACTAGAACTGAATTAGAACTGAACTAGAACTAGAACTGAACTAGAAATGAACTAGAACTAGAACAGAACTAGAACTGAACTAGAACTGAACTATATCTGAACTAGAAATGAACTAGAACTAAACTAAAACCGAACTAGAACTGAACTAAAACCGAACTAGAACTAAACTAGAACTGAATTGGTATATAGTCTATTTAATAAACTTGACTATATAGCCTAAGATCATAACTATTGCTTAGATAATAGTCTGCAATTGATTATAGTCTTTATTTTTCATACTTCAGTCAATTGTAAAGGCTGTAATATAGTCGAGTTTTCCAACTAATGGTCAACTTGGAATAGTTTGTCCAACACTTTATTGCATAATTTTAGTCTTTTAAAAAAACTTACCAAATTTACTCTTTGAGAATTTAGTTTTAGATCACATTTTTCTGCCACATTCCGAATACATAGGAAATATTAAATATATCTAGATCTCATATATATACCCTACACACACATATACTTGTAAACATTCATAGTTGTATAGATATATTTTCTTAAATGTATATGTATATGCATAACTATGTAATAGATTTATATGAATGTATTTGTATGTTAATTGTGTGTAACAAGAATATCAAAAAAGTTATTTATGCAAATATGCGGGTTTCTGACAGAACATTCCATTTGAAAGAATTTCCGAAAGAAAATTATCTGTGTATATCTGTGTTCATATTGTACGTTCTAGCAAAAACTATTTTGATTATATTTTACTCCTAAAAATATGCTACTTGCAACACATACTCTTGTACATATGCTATAGAGTAGTTCGTAATTTAAATATATGATATTTTTCTTACCAAAAAAAATACAAAAACTGAAGTAGAATTTTTGATGTCAAAGTTCAATAATGTTGAACAAATTTCTGTCTTCTTTCTGGAGGAAAAACACAGAAAATTCTGTAAAAACATTTGTAGTTCAGTTTTCAAAACTTTAAATTTCCTTAAAAAAAAGAAGAGAAAATTTGCAACACACAAATTTAAACAAAATTTTTTTTAGATGTTTCATAATCAACTCCCAAATATATGCTTCACTTTAGAGTCGATAATGTTGTAGGAAATATAAAACTTGTGCGTTTTTTGAGATCTAAATTGAATTTCCATTTATCTTCTCATAATATGTAAATATTGTTTATTTATATAAAAATGTGAATTTACATAAATATTTATATAAAATAAATACAAACAATCTGTTAGATGTTAACAGGAAGTATTGCGCCTAAATGTAGGCTTATTTTTAAAATTCACTTAATATTTGTTTAGTTTGCTTTTAGGGTTGATTGTAAGAAAATATTGTAGCATAATAATGAAGTAGAAAATAATATCAAACAGCTGCTGTATAAATATTTGGAACTTTCACTTGTGATATATTTGAAAAATAATGTGTGATGTGTTTTTAAATTAAATGTGATAGAAGAATATTATTGACGTATTAGCATTAGAAAGGAAACAAAATGTATTAGAAATCATAATGCGGATTAACAAAATAGAAATCATTAACTTTGGCAGAATGAAATTCGTTATAGTTGTTTAGATAACTTGCTGACCAGAATACAAATTAGAACGTATTCTATATTCCGTAAGCCAGATTATAGAAGAATATATATGGTTAAGTTATATTCCAATTGTTGTTCAGTTCTAATTCAGTTCGAGTGCATTTCTAGTTCAATTCTAGTTCAGTTTTAGTTCAATTCTATTTCAGTTCTAGTACAGTTCGAGTGCATTTCTAGTTCAGTTCTAGTTCAGTTCGAGTTCAGTTCGAGTTCAGTTTTAGTTCAATTCTATTTCAGTTCTAGTTCAGTTCGAGTGCATTTCTAGTTCCTTTTTAGTTCAGTTCTAGTTCAGTTTTAGTTCAGTTCTATTTCAGTTCTAGTTCAGTTCGAGTGCATTTCTAGTTCAGTTCTAATTCAGTTCTTGTGCAGTTCTAGTTCAGTTCGAGTGCATTTCTAGTTCAGTTCTTGTTCAGTTCGAGTACCTTTTTAGTTCAGTTCTAGTACAGTTCGAGTGCATTTCTAGTTCAGTTTTAGTTCAGTTCTAGTTCAGTTTTAGTTCAGTTCTAGTTCAGTTCTAGTACAGTTCTAGTTCAGTTCTAGTTCAGTTTTAGTTCAATTCTATTTCAGTTCTAGTTCAGTTCAAGTGCATTTCTAGTTCAGTTCTAGTTCAGTTTTAGTTCAGTTCTAATTCAGTTCTAGTAAAGTTCTTGTGCATTTCTAGTTCAATTCTAGTTCAGTTCTAGTTCAATTTTATTTCAGTTCTAGTACAGTTCGAGTGAATTTCAAGTTCAGTTCTAGTTCAGTTTTATTTCAATTATGTTCAGATTCTTGTTCGGATACTTATAAAAAAAGTTAGGAATCTAGTTCAGATTCCTGTTCAGATTCTAGTTCAAATTCAAGTTAATATTGTAATTCTGATTCCAATTGAATTCTTGTTAAGATCTGATTTAGTAGTTCCAGTTTAAATTCTGATTCTTCTTCACTTCCAGTAATCATGGCTTTAATGTGGTTCCTTATACACTTGGTAGTTTTAGCTGGTTTGGGTTAAATTGATTTTTCATTTCAGTGGATTTAGTTTCTTTTCTCTTCCATTATTGTGTGTTGTAAAAACGTCATAAATCTATTTTTAATTTTATTCTCATTCCTTTAGACCAGAAAAAAGAAACTTTTGTCACAAATAAATTGACTTTAATATAAATTAAAGATTTTTATCAAATAATTTATAAAATGATTTACCAGCCAAAATTTCACTGAAGTAAATGACTTTTACCCGCACCCAATAAAAATGTTCACATAAATTTTACATTCAAAACAAAAAAAAAGTGTGTTAAAACTTACGAAACAACCTTGTAAAATGAATACAAATTGGAAAGGGTGATGGAGCGCGGAGGAGTTAGGGGAGGCGACACAAAATTTATCAATAAATGTTTTGGCATAATTTACTAAACTTTTGTAGGAAAAGTGAAAAGCAAAAAAAAAACTTATAGAGAAGTGTAGTAAATGTTTTGTTTAACTCGACAATTTGCATAAGAATAAATAGAAATCGTTTGGAGGAACAACAAATATCTGTTGTGAATTGCCAAATAAATGATATCTAATTGATAACATATGTAGAGAATACTCAAAAAACATATTCTCAAGCTCTCTGTGTTTTGTTAGAGAAATTTTGCAAATTTAAAGCATACTTTTAGGAGGATTCTCTTAATATTTGAAGAAGCATTAATTTAGGAGGGTTATAAATTGAAATAGATTATTTTATAAGTTTTGTGAATTATTTAGAAGGTAATTTATGAGAAAATAAGGAGTGAGATCGAAAAATTCTTAACATACATATATGTTAGTAAAAATGACAACATTGAAATTTTTTTTACAATTTACAGAGAAGAATATATCTATAGTTTAAATTTCCATTAACGTTTCTATAGTGCTTTCTGTTCATTTTCTGGAGCGGTTTGCCAATTCCCAATTAAAATCTACCACACTTTTAGTCACCCTTTTTATACTCTTCAATTCACATTTAACAAGAGCCCAATAACTCTCTACTGACTTTAGCTCCGGGCAGCCTGAAGGATTTGCTTCTTTTAGTACAAATACCATATTATTTTTCTTGAACCACTCAGAGACTTGTTTGCAAAAGTGACAGGATGCCAGATAAGGCCAAAATAAGTGATCACATTATGAAGTCTTATAAATGGAAGCAGTCTTTTTGTGACAAAAAGTAACTGTAAATTTCGATATTTAGAGAACCTGTAAACTGCTTGTCATACCAAGTACATTTTAGACAATTTTGAGTGCTTTTGGGTCCTTTACTTTTCTTTAAGATTTAGTCGAGCATCAGCAACCTAAAATTTTTTGACCAAGAAGTTGCAAAAAATCTGCAGGAGCATACGTTTCGCCATCCATTATGAACAATAACATTTTTTTAATTCAATTTCCATGCTCTGTTTTCGGCCTCTAAATTTTAAGCAGCGCTCCTGTCAAGAACTTTTTGTATGTTTTTAAACCTGCTTTAGCTTAAACTTTTCTTACCGAATAGTCCAAGCCCTTAACTAACCGAGCTACTTTCTTATCGCATATGTTGGAAACTCTTTTAAAAATGCTTTCTATTTCTTGGCTTTAAAAACATCAGGTAACGTCCATTCTTTCTACCTGAACTAGATTTTCTATCAATGGAAAAATACTCCCGGTGCTTTAGATTTTTTTGATCTCACTCTTTAAATACTTTTATAGTTTTGAAAATTAATTTATAAGAAAATATGTTTATTTAATTAAAAATTTATATTTATTTTCAATTTAAAAAATCCGCCCTCTGGCCGATTTAAAATAGTAAATTATATAAATTTATATATGAAAAAGGAGACCAAAAAAAGTTTTCATTTATTAAATGAGGGAGTGTGTTGGTATGTATGCAATCACTTTTTTATAACTGTTTGCCTAAAAGTATGTTAACAGTTTTGTATGTCAAACAAAAGTGAAATGATATTATGACAAAATAAATAAAACTATAAAACAGTTTCCAAACTGTTTTCATTTGTTGTTTTTTTTTTTTTTTTTTTGCAGTTGTCAAACTTGTCTTCTGGCGACACAATTTCTATATATGATTTTTTGTTATTGTTGTTTATTTATTACAATAAAAAACGAGTAAGAATGCTATAATCAGCTTTGTCGAATCTTCAATACCCTTCAACACAAATGCGTGTGAGGTATATACGTTATGTTTGTACTGACACACTTAGACTTATACAGCAAATAAAAGATTTTTCTTATGCAGCCAAGGAACACTTAATGACTTATAAAATTAGTGACATTTTTGATAATAACTGAACCGATTTTGATAATTTTTGGAACAATAATGAAGCTTAATTTGTTGGACAAATTTCTTTCTTATTTGTCCATTTAAAAATTAAAATTTTAGAAAGATTTTTGCTTTAATTAGAAATTATTTAGTTATATCGATCTATAACTTTTAATCTCTACTGAACCGAAAACTTATCAGAACTATAACAAATATTTAGGACCAAATTTCATTAGGCGTGCCAACAACAGATAGACAGACAGACGGACATGGCTAAATCGACTCACATTTTTAATTGATGCAAGAATATTTATATGGGATCTGAAATATTTCCTTCTTAGCGTTACATACGAAATGACTAAGTTAATGTACCCTCTTCATCACTTGTGATGGTGTAGTTTATAAAAACAACTAACTAAAAATCATAGCATACTTTGTTGGGCAATTGTTTAAATACCGGCTGGTATACATTTATTGTTAATAATAATTTTTTTCTGACTGAACAACAAAAAAATATATTTCAATTGCCACTGGTCAAAACATTTATTTTGCTAAAGTAAAAAAAAAAATCTTTAACAAATTTTTTCTTTCTCCCACTAAAAAATAAAATAACAATAATGAAAATATTCTCTCAAAAAACTCAACATTTAATGAAAACTTTTTTCTGCGATTGTTTAAAATAAAATAATTTATAACTGAAAGTATTTAACCCACCATGAATATGTAAAATATATTTTTAATCATAAATTTTTCCACTTTTCCAAAAATTGTCTCTTAAATTCCTTCTCAAGTTCTTTAATTATTAATTACTTCAAAAATTTTCTATGTAAACTGCCTCCTTTTCTCGGAAATAAATTAAATTCTAAATAATTATAGTCTGCATTTAGGCTTAAGATAATTTAAACATTATTGTTATTGTAAAATTTCAACAGTAAATTTCAAAACATTTACTGTTGTCTTTAGAATTTCCCTCTCCTTTCCCTTCCGCCGGCAGAATGTTTCATTCATTAAATTGATTAAAATTCCTTAGCCTATATTAAGGCTTTTTGTTTGCTTAGAAATGTAAAAGAAAATATTTATATTGTCATATATTATTACTACACACAAGTGTTTGCGAATTTTAAATTAAATATTGTTACAAAAAGGAAGAATAAGAAGTAGAAGAAGAGACAATTTATCTGAAGGCGTAACACTTAATTTGTTTAGAAATAAATTTGTTAAGAACAAGCCTACTTTTGGGCGTTGAGGAAAGTTAAAAAGGCAAATGCCTACTACTTAGGGAATTGTAAGATATAATTATCTGCATAAATAATATTAAATATATAAATAAATATAGAGAGCTTTGAGCTGGAATTCAAAGTAGAATCTGAGAAAAATCTGATCTAAAATATACTTTCTAAATTGAACTGAAATAAAAACTATCAGAATTAGAATCTGACAATAGACTGAACAAGAATCTAAACTGAAATCAGTACTGGAATCTGAATTAGAATTTAAATTAAAATCAAAACTAAAACCTAAACTATAATATGAACTGGAATCTGTATTAAATTCTGAACTGGATTCAAAACAGAGGAAACAGATCGGAAATAAAAATACAATAAGAACTACATTCTGAATTCAAATTTGAACTAGAATTTAAACAAAAAAAATTAACATGAATTAGAATCTAAATAAGAATCCGTTCTGAATTGAAGTTAAAACGGGAACATGACAAGAATCTGAACTGAAAACTGCACTTGAATCTGAACTGTAAACTGCACTAGATTCCGAATCTAAACTAGAATCTTAACAATTAAAATCCACTCTTGAACCTGAACTAGAATCGGAATTAAAATCTGAAATAGAAACTGAGTCAGAATCTGCATTATAATCTGAAATAGAATCTAAACTAGAACTTGAACTGGAAACAGAACTAGAACCTGAACTAGAACTTGAACTAGAACTGAACTAGAAATAAACTAGAACTGAACTTCTACTGAACTAGAGCTGAACTTGAAATGATCTATAAATGAACTGGAACTGAACTAAAACTAAACTGGAAATGAACTGGAACTGAACTAGAACTAAACTAGAATTGAACTACTACTGAACTAGAACTGAACTAGAACTGAACTAGAACTGAACTGGAACTGAACTAAAACTGAACTAAAACTGAAATACAATTTAACTAGAACTGAACTTGAAATGATCTAGAATTGAACTAAAACTGAACTGGAAATGAACTGGAACTGAACTAGAACTGAACTGGATCTGAACTTAAAATGAACTAGAGCTGAACTGGAACCGAAGTAGAACCGAACTAGAACTGAACTAAAACTGAACTGGAACTAATAATAAATTGGATCTGAACTAAAATTGAAGTTGAATTGAACTAAAACTGAACTACAACTGATAAAGAACTGAAATATAAATTAAACTAGAACTGAAATAGAACTGAACTAGAACTGAACTAAATCTAAACTTAAACTGACCTAAAACTGAAATAGAATTGAACTAAAATTTAATTAGAACTAAACTAATACTGCGCTAATATCTGAAGTAGCAGTAGTATTAATAGTTAAACAAGATATTTGTACTTCAAAAAATTATTCCTATTATTTCTTGCATTCAAGGAAATGTTTTTCATACCGACAAGGATACATTTGTAATGGCAAACACCTGTAATAAATATTTGCATCCTCTTCTACATTTGTATTATAATGTTGTTGTTGTTATTTTGGTTTCTCTTTTCCAAAATATATCTTTTGGCTCTAGAAAAAAAAAAGAAATTTCATATTTCACTTCACATATTTACAGGTAAGAAGAAAATTACTTAAATAACAAAATAATGGAAAATATATTGCAATTTGTACGTGTGTGTGTGTATGTGAGAGTGTCAGTATGTAATTTCAATATATACATTTTTGTAAATAATGATAATAATGATGATTATTAAGCTGATAATGATAATAATGTCGGCACCTAAAGGTATGCAATGCCAAAAGGCATATTATTATAACCTTTTTTTCCAACAGTTTTGTTATTTTGTTGTTATTTTAAATATACAAGGTAGCAACAACAAAAAGTATGCAACAATAATAATAAATGTAATACATTTTTTTACCTCAGAATTTTGTTGTGTTGCAAAACTTTTTCAGAACTGTTTTTTTTTTTTTTTTTTTTTTGAATATTTTACATTAACATGTAGTAATTTCTAGATTATATTTTTTCTGTTGCCTAACTACAGGCTTTTTAACACGGTTTGTGATGTAGTTTTCTGTTGCTGCTATTTTGGTTGGTTTTTGTTTCGTTTTCTTTTAGTTGAAAATTTTTGTTCATTTTTATTTTTATATTAAATAAACAGAAATTAAGTTAAATAGTATTTATTTTATAGTTTAATTGTGATGGTTCATATGTATATGTAATGGTATGTGGATATGAGGAAGAAATAAAAAATAAAATTATGAACACGTTTGTTTAGTTTTAGTTATATTTTGTGAATAGATTTTATTTATATTTAGCTGAATTTTCTTTTAGCGCCTAAATTTATGCACCACTTTATAACCAGTAGAAAATCTAGAATCTTTTCTCTGAACTTATGAACTTAATTCTTTAGTAAAACGAAAATTTTCTATTAATTTTTTGCCGCAGTGAATACTCCTTAAACTAGGCAACACAAAATTATATTAAAGCCCTCCCATTTATATGCTTCACAAAATATGATTTCACTACTTTCTAAGTTAAACATCTGAAAATGTTATTTCTTATTTGCATTTTTTTACAACCTGCTAATTTGCTATATAATTTTGCTATTTACCTCTTTTTTCACGCTCTACCTCAACTTTTTTTATATAACAGTATTATTGTTGCCATTACATTTAAGCAACGCCTGTATAGCAATATTTACTTTAGTCGTTATATTTATTTTAATATAAAACAAATTATTTTAAAAAAAGGAAAATAAAACTTGTGGAAAAAAAGAGGTTAATGCAGTTATTTGCATAAAACATTTAGTCTAAATTAACTATAATTTTATGCTGATAATGGTATTTAAGCAAAAATCTATGAATATTCACAAAATACACTCCTTTTTTCTCTAGACAAGGCTAAAGTGTTGCATAATATTAGGCTTTTGCTAAGAAAAGCTTTTCTATTTAATCAAGAGGGGAAAAACACTTCCTTTCACTCGGTAGAGGTAAATTATTTGTGTTAAACACAAGGATTTGTTGTAAGAATATGTTTGATTTTAGATATAATAAAAACACTTAATAGAGATAAGGGTATTAGTTCATTTGTTTAAGATAGTCATTTCATAGGTAAATTGGAAAATTTACTAATTAACATTGATAATATGCACATAAACTTAATTATTTAAATAGCATAGTCTAAAAGGTAAAATATAGCAGCAAATTGTAGCATACATTTAGGATAAGTTGAAAATAATTAGTATACAGAATCTAGCTAAGTTTTGCTGCAGTTCTAGTTCAGTTTTATTTGTAGTTAAGTTCTAATTCAATTCTAGTTGAGTTCTATTTAAGTTCTACTTGAGCTCTAGTTCAGTTCTAGTTCACTTCTAGATCAGTTCTAATTCAGTTCAAGTTCAGTTCAAGTTCAATTCTAGTTCAGTTCTAGTTCAGTTCTAGTTTACTTCTAGTTCAGTTCTAATTCAGTTCAAGTTCAGTTCTAGTTCACTTCTAGTTCAGTTCTAATTCAGTTCAAGTCCAGTTCTAGTTCACTTCTAGTTCAATTCTAGTTCAGTTCTAGTTCAGTTCTAGTTCACTTCTAGTTCAATTCTAGTTCAGTTCTAGTTCAGTTCTAGTTCACTTCTAGATCAGTTCTAATTCAGTTCAAGTTCAGTTCAAGTTCAGTTCAAGTTCAATTCTAGTTCAGTTCTAGTTCAATTCTAGTTCAGTTCTAGTTCACTTCTAGATCAGTTCTAATTCAGTTCAAGTTCAATTCTAGTTCAGTTCTAGTTCAGTTCTAGTTTACTTTTAGTTCAGTTCTAATTCAGTTCTAGTTCAGTTCTAGTTTACTTCTAGTTCAGTTCTAATTCAGTTCAAGTTCACTTCTAGTTCAATTCTAGTTCAATTCTAGTTCAGTTCTAGTTCAGTTCTAGTTCAGTTCTAGTTCACTTCTAGTCTAGTTCTAGCTCAGTTCTAATTCAGTTCAAGTTCAGTTCAAGTTCAGTTCAATTTCAATTCAAGTTCAATTCTAGTTCACTTCTAGTTCACTTCTAGTTCACTTCTAGTTCACTTCTAGTTCAGTTGTAATTCAGTTCTAATTCAGTTCAAGTTCAGTTCTAGTTCACTTCTAGATCAATTCTAATTAAATTCTAGTTCAGTTCTACTTCAGTTCTAATTCGGTTCTAGATCAGTCCTAAATCAGATCTGTTTTAGTTTCAATTCAATTCTATTTTAAATTCTAAATCAGATTTGAATTCAGTTCCTCTTCCGGTTTTAGTTTAGAATATGGATTTCAGTTCAGATCGTAGTTTAGATTGTTCTTAAAATTGCAGTTCTTATTTTACCTCAGATACTAATTCAGTTCTTGTTAAGATTCTAGATTAAATTAGATATAAATTCAGGTTCAAATTTTGCTTCAGATTTTAATTCAGATTCTTGTTTATATTGTTTTTCAGATTTTAGTTCTGGTCGTAGTTCAGATTCTAGTTCAGTTCTAGTTCGTTTCTACTTTAGTTCTAACTGAGTTTTAGTTTAGATTTTAGATCAAATAATTAATTCAGATTCTAGTTCACATTCTACTTAGGTTCTGATTAAGATTCCAGTTCAGTTTCTAGTTTTAGATTCAGGTGTTTCACTCCAATTTAAAGTTCTTCTTAGTTCAGATTCCAGTCTAGATTATTGTTCAGATTCTAATCAAGTTCGTAGTTCAGATTTTAGTCCACATCCATTTCTTATGCTGCTCTTGTTTTTAGTAATTTTTTTTTTGTCTTGAGGTGGTCTAATATTCATATTCATAGTCTCTTTATTGATATTTAACATGTTCGCCTGGTGTAATGTTTTTGTTGTCTTTTGTTTTGTTGTATATTAAAGATCTGTATTAATGGAAACAGGTGCTAGAAAATGCAATAACATGCAGACAAGGTTATAAACACAAATACTCATATACACATATTTTAAACACTCATACATATACATTTGCATGCTTGCATAAGGGAATAATAGTAATAGATTCTCACATGCCACGCCCACACCCCCTCCCACCCAACAAAAAAATTCATCTCATTGAATATCAAAATAGTTTACGAAATTACACAAACTATTTTGATATAAATATTTAAACAAACATGTTGTTGTTGTAGTTATTGCTGTTGTTGTTGTTTTTGTTAAAATTATATAGAAAACAGATTATTGTTATTGTTATTATTGAAATTATATATAAATGAATGTAAATTGTTGGTTTTATGTGTGATGCAACAATTTGTTGCAAAAATGCATTAACATTAAGGACACTGAATCAAGAGGGGAATTGGAGGTTTCACTAATGCATCTAAATGGTTTTTAATGCGTTTTTAAAATATTTGCAAGGAATTATTGTAAAATAATTTTTATAAAAATTGATTTTTTTTATTCAAATTGAGTGGTAAAAAGGATTTTTTTTGAAAAAGTATGCAATTAAAGTTATAAAACCCTTTTAACACCGCAAGTGGTGAAGTGGTTATATTAACTTTGTCATGAAGTGTGTAACGCTAAAAGAAGGTATCATCTCAGACACAATGTATATATATTCTTTCATCAAATCAAAATCTGAGACGATTTAGCTATGTCCGTCCGTCTGTCTGTCCATCTGTCTGTTCGTCTGTCTGATGCTGACACTCTGACATCCACAATAATTGTCAGAGCTCAATGCAATTTGGCCTGAGTATTTCTTATAGCCCTAAGAAGTGTCCTATTTAAAACCTGCAAAATCGGTTCAGTATAGCAAAAGATATAGACCAATATCTAATGCAACCTCAAAAAAGAAAAATTTGTATATATTTAATACATCTTTGTGTGTATGTGTGAGTGTGTCTGTAGGAAATGTATTTCACTTAATGTATTTACTTCACACGCATTTGTGGTGGAGGGTATTAAATATTCGGCTTAGCCGGTAAAAGCATTCTTACTTGTTTTTTTTCATTAAAAATTATGATGAGTCATATGGAACAAATTTTAAAGCTTCTTTAAGGCGATTTTCATTTTAATTCCAATAAAAGTGTTTAGTTAATTGTAACTGAAATTTTTAATACATATTTTTTTCAGTTCAGTAATCAAATTAGGCAGCTTAACGGTACAAAAAAGTAGCTTATGAAGAAAGTATGACACAAAAAACTATTCATAATTATTTTAGCCTTAAAGTATGCCATGGATTTTTAAATATTTTATTGCCTAACAGCAAACAACAGTCTTTTTCTAAACAACCATTTTTTTCTCTTTCTAGTGTTAAAACACACACATATTTAAATTTGTGTGAATTCTCATACTTTTTCTCGTTTTTTTCTTCCATTTTTTTCCTACTTTTACTGCCAGTAACCTAAAAAAAAGTGGCAGAGCTTTTTTTTAATGCCAAGTTAAACTAAGAATAGCAGCAAACAAAAACTAAATATTGCATCTAACACTTTTGACAACACAATTTAATGTTCAACAAAAAAACAACAACAACTACATATACATATGTATTTTGTATTCTATATGTATGTGTGTGCGTGTATGTGTGAATATATCTATTTTTTGTGTGTACTTTTTAACACAAGATTAAAAAAGTTTGTCTTTAGTGTAGTTTTTTTTGTTTCTAGTTCAAACAATATTTGAAATAACTACAGCAGCATGATTTGTAAAAAGATTTTGAAAAAAAAAGAACTAAATTTCAACATATGAATAACAACAGCTTTTTTGAAATTCATAGTTTTGTGACATAAAATTGGACTGCTGTTAGAAAATTGGGCAAAAATATAAAATACTAAAATTAAAGATTAAGTTATTGTCATATTGATAGAAGAGTCTATAGTCTTGATCCAAGATCTTCTTCAGTTTTAGTTCAGTTCCAGTTCAGTTGTAGATCAACTCTAGTTCTAAATAATAATTGTGCACAGATTCTTGTCGAATTCTAGGCCAGATTCTAGTTCAGACTTTAGTCCAGATTCAAGTTTTTTTTTTCATTTTTCTTCAGATTCTAGTTCTGATTTTCGTTCAGATTGTAGTTCAGATTCTAGACCAGATTCAAGTTCTAGTTCGAATTCTAGCCCAGCTTCTAGTTCAATTTCTAGTCCAAATTCAAGTTCGGTTTCTCGTTCACATTCTTGCTCATAATCTAGTACAGTTTCTTGTTTAGTTTCCAGTCCAGATTCTATTTCGGATTCTCGATCAGATTCTTGTTTAAATTCTAGTTCAGATTCTAATTCCAATTTCAGAGCAGACTCAAGTTCACATTCTACTCCAGAATCTAATTTAAATTTAGATTCTAATTCAGATTCTAATAAGTTCGGATTCTCGTTCGAATTATCGTTCGGATTCAAGTTCAGATTTTACTTCAGATTCTAATTTAGATTCTATTTCAGATTCTAGTCTAAAGTATAGTTTAGATTTTAGTTCAAGGTTTAATACAGATTTTTTCAGATTCTAGTCTCGATACTAGATGGGATTCTCGTTCGAATGATCGTTCAGATTCTAGTTAAGATTCAAGTCCAGATTCAAGTTCAGATTTTACTTCAGATTCTAATTTAGATTCTATTTCAGATTCTAGTCTAAAGTATAATTTAGATTTTAATTCAAGGTTTAATACAGATTTTGTTCAGATTCCAGTTCAGATACTGATTCAGATTCTAGTTTATATTCTGGTTCATATTCTTCTCCATATTCAAATTCTGTTCTTAGTTAGGATTCTCGTTCTGATTCAAGTTCTAGTTTAGATTTAGTTCAGATTTCAGTTCAGATTCAAGTTCTCATTCATTTTCAGATTCTAATTATGTTTCTAGTTCAGTTTCTATTCTATTTCGGATTCTCTTTCAGATTCAAGTTCGGAAACTATTTCAGATACTAATTTATATTCTAGTTTAGATACTTCAGAATTTAGAATCTGCTTAAAATTCGAGTTTAGATTCTAGTTCAGCTTCTAGCTCAAGTTCAGATTCTGGTTTAGATTTTAGTTCCGCTTCTAGTTCAGATTTAGTTCACAGTCCAGTCCAGATTCTAGTCAAAATTCTAGTTCATATTCTTCTTCAGATTCTAATTCTGTTTTGAATTCATTTGTTCAGTTCTATTTTATTTCTAATTAAGTTCTAATATTGTTCTAGTGTTGTTCTAGTGCATTTTTGATATTTTTTTGTAGTCTAATTTATAAACTAAACTGTAGGCTATGACATAGACTGTAGGCTATAGTCTATTGAATTTGTAAATACTATAAGCTGATGGTATATAGTTAATGGACTTAGGCTATCATATCGTTAATAGATAATCTAGTTAATAACCCAGACTATACTCTTGTTAATAAGCTATGCTATAGTCTTATTAATAAAGTAAAGCTATAGTCAAGTTAATAGATTACGCTGAAGAAGCCTTTGATCTAGTTAATCGACTGTGCCGCTGATAAATTAATAAATCTAGTGTAGTAATAGTATAGTGGACTGTCTGTACTCTTTCGCTAGCCCATAGTCTTGCTAATATCTTACACTATAGTTTAGTTAATAAAATAAGGTTGTATTGCAGGAAGTGGCCTATATTGTAGTCTAATTAGAAGTCTACGCTGTGGTCTAGTTATTAGTTATTAAATTCATAATTTGTCCCACTGTTCAAATATGTTTTCATTTCATTTTTCAACAGCAGCCAAGAACAATAACAAAACCTAAACTATGACAATGGAAGAGTAAAGAACAGAAAAGAAAAGAAAACGACTCGACTAAGGTCAAGTATCATCCTTAGAATACAAATGCATCCTCTTCTCAACAAATACATAAACAATTTTTTTTTCTAGAAAAGAAGAATATTTGAAGAAAAGAATAAATAATTTTGAAAAAAAATGTTTGTAATTGTCAAGAGAGTGAAGGAGAGGGAGGGAGTGGGAGGAAGGGTGATAGAAATGGAATAAAGAAAACATTAAGTAATTTTTAACTGTAAAGAAAACGAAAACAACAAGTTGAAGGATTAAAAAAAAAATATATATATGAAAGTTTACTTTTGCTTGTGTCTAGTTAAAGGCTGTTTTTTTTTAAGTAAAATATATTGCCTACTTTAAGGCAAAGTTATGTGGGTTAGGAGAATATATGAGAAAAATAAGAAATTATCATATTGAATAAAATTGAGATTAATACAGAAATAACAACGACTTTTTTATAGTTAGAAAAATGTGCTCATTACAGTCCAATTAATAATTTTAATTGAATTTTATATATTTTGCTAAAGACTAAGACTTTTTTCATTAAAAATAAATGATATTATATTTGGGAAGTAATTCATACACCTTTTTATATCGCTAAATACTTCCTTAAATCAGTTATTAATAGTTAACCGGATAATGATGAGCTTATGTCGGAGTTATAAAGTCTTTTTTATCAGTTATATATTATTGTTTGTGTTATATAATGTTTTTGTATTTCTATAGCATACTTGTAGGAATACTTTAACTGTTTTTTTTTCTCCAGATCTTGCTTCTCTATAACACTTATACAAACACTTCACTCAACACATATGCAATATTTTCCTTACACGTGTAAATTTCAATGATGAATTAAAAATTATATAAAAAGGGATGTCACCTGCTCTCATGAGAATTCTATTCAATTTTTATTATTATTCATTCCCAACACTTCAGATGAATGATAATTTCAATAAATCATTTAGTTCCGCTGAAGTTCAGTTCTAGTTCAGTTTTAGCTCAGTTCTAGTTCAGCTTTTGATCAATTCTAATTCAGTTCAGGTCCAGTTCCAGTTCAATTCTAGTTCAGTTTTGGTTCACTTGTAGTTCTAGTTCAGTTCTAGTTCATTTCTAGTTCAGCTCTAGTTCAGCTCTACTTCATTTCTAATTCATTTATAGTACAGTTCTAGTTCAGTTTTAGTTCACTTGTAGTTTTAGTTCAGTTCCAGTTCATTTCTAGTTCAGCTCTAGTTCAATTCTAGTTCAGTTCTAGTTCCGTTCTAGTTTAATTCTAGTTCCGTTCCAGTTCAGTTCTATATCAGTTCCAGTTCAGGTTTGGTTCACTTGTAGTTCTAGTTCAGTTCTAGTTCATTTCTAGTTCAATTATAGTTCCGTTTTAGCTCAGTTCTAGTTCAGCTTTTGATCAGATCTAGTTCAGTTCAATTCTAGTTCAGTTCTAGTTCAATTCTAGTTTAGTTTTAGTTCTCTTGTAGTTTTATTCAGTTTTAGTTCAGTTCTAGTTCAGTTCTTGTTCAATTCTAATACAGTTCTAGTTCCGTTCTAATTCATTTCTGGTTCTGGTTTACTTCAGTTCCAGTTCATAATCCAATTTAAATTTAAGTTAAGATTCTGTCCCAGATTTAAGTTTGGAGTCAGATTCTGGTTTATATTCTTTTTTAGATTATAGTCCAGATTTTGGCGTAGATACTAGTTTGGACTCTAATTTCGATTCTGGTTCAGATTATAGTTTAGATTTCTGTTCAGGTTCTAATTAGATTTTGATTGTAGATCAGATTTAGAGTATATTTCTTGTTCATTTTATGGAACCGATTTTTGTTTAGATTCTAGATTGGTTCCTAATTTAATTTATAGTTCAGGTTATAGTTCAGATTTCTAAATCTAAACATTCTGGTTAAATTTCGGTTTAATTTTAGTTTCGATTTCAAATTCTTTTACAGGTAAGAATTGCGATTCAACTTCAGATTCTAGTTCGAGTTCTGGTTCAGATTCTTCTTCAGAATCTGGTTCGGTTTTACTTTAGATATTAGTTTAGATTATATTTAAATATTTTAGATACGGTTCAAATTCTGATTCTATTCACTTTCTAATTCGGATTCAAGTTCAGATTTAAGGTCAGATTCTTGTTAGGATTGAATTAACGATCAAAATACAGATTTTGGTTTAGGTCTATTTCAATTCCATTCAGATCATTTTTATACGTGATATAAATTATTAAAGCCATTTCTTTCATCTCTTTTCCTTTCTTCTCGATAAGTTCTATTGATGTTATTGTGAATGGAAATTAATATAAGAAAAAAGGAAATTGTTGTCATAAAAATTAAACACGTGTATCAATCAGATGAAATAAAACAACATGAAAAATTTCAAAAACAAAAAAAAACGAGAAAAAACCTTTTCAAATATTAATATTGAAAAGGAAAATAAGAGAGAGAGAGAGAGAGAGAGAAAGAAAAGAAAATGAAAGAAGAAGGTCATAATAATAAACTTTTATAAAACTTGTTTTCTGCTGCAGCTTTTTGTATACATAAATACATATAATGAAGTATAGTTTTAGGGGTCTGGGCAAACATTTGTTGGTATATAAATTTTGTAAATATGTATTTGTATTAATGGAGGTGAATTTATTTATTTATTTTACATCAATTTTTGTTACAAAAATTTACTTGGCTTTAAAACGAGAAATTATTATTTTAAAACTTTGGCAGCCCTATAAGTAGGCAATAATAAATGTTTTTTTAATAACGCCAAAGGTTAGACAGCATTATTTATATACATTAATAAATCAAATAATTTTGGTTGCTGTTCAAAGATTGAATTGAAAATTAAAAGACAATTAAAATTTTCACTAAAAATTAAAACTTTTCAATAAAAATTCAAATTTTTCACTAAAAATTCAAATTTTCACTAAAAATTAAAATTTTCACTAAAAATTCAAATTTTCACTAAAAATTCAAATTTTCACTAAAAATTCAAATTTTCACTAAAAATTAAAATTTTCACTAAAAATTAAAAATTTTTCACTAAAAATTAAATTTTCACTAAAAATTAAAAATTTTCACTAAAAATTCAAATTTTTCACTAAAAATTCAAATTTTTCACAAAAAAATTAAATTTTTCACAAAAAAATTAAATTTTTCACAAAAAAATAAATTTTTCACTAAAAATTCAAATTTTCACTAAAAATTCAAATTTTCACTAAAAATTTAAAATTTTCACTAAAAATTTCAATTTTCACTAAAAATTTCAATTTTCACTAAAAATTGAATTTTTCACTAAAAATTTAAAATTTTCACTAAAAACTTAAAATTTTCACTAAAAATTTAAAATTTTCACTAAAAATTTAAAATTTTCACTAAAAATTTAAAATTTTCACTAAAAATTGAATTTTTCACAAAAAATTGAATTTTTCACAAAAAATTGAATTTTTCACTAAAAAATGAATTTTTCACTAAAAATTGAAGTTTTCACTAGAAAATGAATTTTTCACTAAAAATTAAAATTTTCACTAAAAATTTAATTGTTCACCAGAATTAATTTTTTTTTTTTTTTGTAAATAATTAAATTTTTCATTAAAAAATACATAATTTCTCTAAAAAATTTTCACTTAAAATTCACATTTCTCTACAAATTCAGTTGCTGCAGATTTTTTTTTTTTGGAAATTCTTTTTAAAACTTCTTTATTTTTTCTCTTCCTGTTTATTCAACCAATTTTTTGCTACCTTAATTTGACATTTAAATTGCATATTAAGCAGTTTTTCTTTCTCATCTATAGCATTGTTATTAAAATTTATGTTTTCTGTTCTCTCTCCTTTTTTTAATCCTAAAAGTATGCAAACTTTTTTCTTTTAGTTTTTAACTCAATTTTTTTAGTTCTTTTCATTTCTTGGGAATATTAGTAAATTTTATCTTATCCACTCAGTTGAATTTTTAATGTTTTCTTTTCACTTTTTTTGTCAGGATTTAATAAATTTTTTATCTATCTGAAATATATATTTTTTTAAATAAAAAATCTCTTGTTACAAATTGTCATTGCTGGTAAAAAGTATGCAACAAAAAACACGTTCCTTGGGTTTTTGTAATAAAGAAGAAATAATAGAAAAAAATTGAAATATTCATTGGCACAAGGGACCCTAAAATATAGTTTTATTCTACCAAACAGAAAATGTGTGAAATAGAAGAAATGTGTGTATGTGTTCAGGCGAAAAAAAAATATTGCCAACTAAATACTCAAACCAAAAGGCGAAAGAGAGGAAGAAAGAGAAGATAACGCAGAAACATATACAATACCCTACAGAATGAAACTAAATGAAATTAAGTTGAAGCAGTTGCCTTCGCATAAAAAGGCATAAGGCAGATTTTCTAATACAATTCTTGTAAAATTCTTGGTCTGCATTCTAAAAATCTCTAGGATTTGATGGTTTCATCTGTGCCAAAGTATGTGATTCTATAATGTTTTCGGGCAAAAATCTGGCGAAAACAACAACAATTTATGTTATTTTCAAATAGGTTTAAGAAGGACAAATATTTATCACGCATTCTGCAAATAATAATAATCATGTACGAGTCCTGGGTGGTTGCGTTAAGTTTTTGACTTCCAAATGTGGATCATTATCCCAACCGATTCCGTTGCCTGTATTACGTTTAGCAAACCAAATCGTAATACCTATAAATCTAGATGTTTTAGGCAACTATCAGTCCCTCAATAAATATTTACCTGTACCAAAGTTTCTTCCGAAAGGTGTGTCCAAAACTGTATTAAGTTTCAATGTAAAAATCTAAATCTTGACAAGTTTTATCCAACAAGAAACGTAACGCTGTAAAAACTTTGTGGATCTTTTGGGTTTGTGGGGTTTCTTCAGCATGCTAAAGCGCTAAAGGCCAAACTGTAGCTGTGCACATTGAAAGCCTTGTCAAAGTGTATTTTTAAGTGTAGGATTAATACTGCCATATTATCTCAACGCTCATAAGTTCAGGAATTCATGACATGTTCCTTCAAAACCTTATGATTTTTTCTATTGATACTACTGGAAGCAAGTTTCCCATCTCCTCAGAACCTCAGGAATTCATCACCGTTTCCAACAAAACCTAATTATTTGTTTTCCTTGGAGACTATATCGCATTTTCCATCTCCAAACTATAACTCTTCTTCATAGGACTCAGCGTGCGTATTATGCAGACTTCAATAATTCATCACAGATTCTGTCTAAACCTGATGATGCAAAATTGTAAATTTTTGGCCAATCGGTAGTCGGGACGTATTAGAAAGAAAATCCAATTGTGGTCACTGTACTTTCAATCGTTAAAATAATGTAGAATTTTGTGTCTGAAACTGAAACTGGAAATTCTTCACTTGATTTATTTGAACAGAGCAACTGAGGGTAAATGGGCGGTACGAGGCCACAATATGCATTAGAGACAGTGCTCGTGACATGCAAAAATTAGGGTTTAAAACGATTTTAAATAAATTGAATGGAAAGATTGTCTTAACCACTCTTTAATCCAAATCTAGTCCTCTCTGAATACCATTAGAGACGATCGATAGAAATGGCCTTTACTGCAAGACGCTTCCCCAGAAAATCGGATATCAGAAATTTATTTAATTCAACTTCTTCTTTGATTTAACCCCAAAACTAGAACTCTGGAACGAAATTCATGTGTTAAGATTCAAATATCAAAACTTTTGGATTAATTCATATCACTGGAAAAGTACTATAATGTCGATTATTTAAACTGCAGGGATTTTGGGATGAAAAGAACTTAAAAACCAAAATGTTATTTTTCCTTATTTTCATAAAATGCAGACAATTTTTTAAAAAAGCCACCAAAAAAAACAAAACCTTAACATGGAAAATTCAGCCATTGTGCCTTATTATCTTTCACACACATACACTCTAATACATTCACACACAAACACACATTCATATGCAAATAATTGCATATTCATACATTTACACATTCACACATATACATGCGTACACCACCTTCACATTCATATTTACAAGGAAACATTTAGGTTTTTAACAAATACCATCACAACATGTTAACACACACATATATACACTCACACACTCACATATTCATCCATAGAAAACATCAGGTGTATTATTTCTTGTTCACACAAATACTTTTGCACTTAAAATTTTTCTCTTTTTACACATGTTTACTTACACACACACCTACTTAAAATGTATACTTTTTTGTTATTGTAAAGTCCTTGCACATCCTTTGCTTAATGTAATGGTGTTTGTGCTTTCGTATATTTTTTGCAAAGTTTCTTTTTTTGTTGTTGCTTTTGTTGCATTGAACTTAAAATCAGCTTTTAAAAATGATTTATAGTTAAACAGCTCAAAAGTCCATATAAACCTGGTAACTTTAATAGAAAAAAAGAAAACAAAATAAATCCTTTTTTCCATTACTACCACCACTGTATACTATTTGCACACCCACACACTTAAATAAACATTATCATGAATCGTTTTTTGATTTAAATCCTCGACTGAATTTCACATTTGATCTTGATTTATTTATTTCCATTTGAAGTTAAATTTTACACTAAAAATTCAAATTTTTCACTAAAAATTGAATTTTTCACTAAAAATTGAATTTTTCACTAAAAATTCAAAATTTTCACTAAAAATTGAATTTTTCACTAAAAATTCAAAATTTTCACTAAAAATTGAATTTTTCACTAAAAATTCAAAATTTTCACTAAAAATTGAATTTTTCACTAAAAATTAAAATTTTTCACTAAAATTTAAATTTTTCACTAAAAATTCAAATTTTTCACTAAAAATTTAATTTTTCACTAAAAATTGAATTTTTCACTAAAAGTTCAAATTTTTCACTAAAAATTCAAATTTTTCACTAAAAATTCAAATTTTTCACTAAAAATTCAAATTTTTCACTAAAATTCAAATTTTTCACTAAAAATTCAAATTTTTCACTAAAAATTCAAATTTTTCACTAAAAATTCAAATTTTTCACTAAAAATTCAAATTTTTCACTAAAAATTGAATTTTTCACTAAAAATTCAAATTTTTCACTAAAAATTAAAATTTTTCACTAAAAATTAAAATTTTTCACTAAAAATTGAATTTTTCACTAAAAATTCCAATTTTTCACTAAAAATTCCAATTTTTCACTAAAAATTGAATTTTTCACTAAAAATTCAAATTTTTCACTAAAAATTCAAATTTTTCACTAAAAATTCAAATTTTTCACTAAAAATTGAATTTCACTAAAAATTCAAATTTTTCACTAAAAATTGAATTTCACTAAAAATTCAAATTTTTCACTAAAAATTGAATTTCACTAAAAATTCAAATTTTTCACTAAAAATTGAATTTTACTAAAAATTCAAATTTTTCACTAAAAATTGAATTTTTCACTAAAAATTCAAATTTTTCACTAAAAATTGAATTTTTCACTAAAAATTCAAATTTTTCACTAAAAATTGAATTTTTCACTAAAAATTGAATTTTTCACTAAAAATTCAAATTTTTCACTAAAAATTCAAATTTTTCACTAAAAATTCAAATTTTTCACTAAAAATTCAAATTTTTCACTAAAAATTCAAATTTTTCACTAAAAATTCAAATTTTTCACTAAAAATTGAATTTTTCACTAAAAATTGAATTTTTCACTAAAAATATAAATTTTTCATTAAAAATTGAATTTTTCACTAAAAATTGAATTTTTCATTAACAAATTGAATTTTTCACTAAAAATTGAATTTTTCATTAAAAATTTAATTTTTCATTAAAAATTTAATTTTTCACTAAAAATTTAATTTTTCACTAAAAATTGATTTATTTTACTAAAATTGAATTTTTCACTAAAAATTGTTTTTTTTACTAAAAGTTGAATTTTTACTAAAAATTGAATTTTTTTACTAAAAATTGAATTTTTTTTACTAAAAATTGAATTTTTTACTAAAATTGAATTTTTTTACTAAAAATTTAATTTTTTACTAAAATTGAATTTTTTTACTAAAAATTGAATTTTTTACTAAAATTGAATTTTTTTACTAAAAATTGAATTTTTTACTAAAATTTAATTTTTCACTAAAAATTTAATTTTTCACTAAAAATTTAATTTTTCACTAAAAATTGAATTTTCCCCAAAAATATGAATTTTTCACTAAAAATTTAATTTAAAATTGCTTAAAATTAAATTTTCTACTAAAAGTGTTTGCTTGTTTTATTCATATTATTTTTTCAAATTTCTGCAACGATTTATTTTATTGAAATTGAATTAAAAACGAACTCAAATAATAAAAACATCTATTATTTATTTCAAAGAGAGAAATCAAAAAAGTCAAAAACTAATTAAGTCATTTGATAAAAAAATATAGACGACAAAATGTGAGAGTGTGGAACTAAAATAATAAAAAATTTATGAATGAATAGAAAAATTGAATTGAATGAGAATAAAAGAAAAAAAAATATGGATGAATGATGATAGTTTCACACTTATGAACCTCAGTAGGCAAAGAGACGGACGGATGGACGGACATAGTATTGTGTCCATAAATGAATCTGTATAGAAAATTAATCATTAACTTTTATTAACAGTAGAAATGGGAAGCGGGAAGTTGGGTCGTTGGTCGGACTTTTTTTATAAAGTGTACAGCGTTGTTTTATTCAAACACGTCAGGTTCATTGAGATCATCATAGTATATTTTTTTAATTCACATTTAATTGTTTTCGAATTTTTTTTCAATTGAATGAATAAAATTTTGCACAGACAAATAGATATTTTTGTTAAAACACCTTGAATTTTAAAGAGTTGAATTTAATATCATTCTATAAATAAGTTTATCTTTAATATTCCATTATTTTTTCCAATATCTTGCGTAATGAATTTATTTATAGTAATGAACTATCTGTTATCCAAAGTAAATCCCCAAAAGATTTCATTAAATTTCAAATTATTTAATTTTAATGCCATCAAAGCCAAAAATTTTATATGAACAATTTTCCATTAATCATATCAATGACTGAATGAATGAATGAGTAAATGCCTGAATGATTGACTGTATGACTGAGTAAAATATATGTATGTCCTTTGAATTAAGTTTAAAGCTCATTTACATTTATCTTTGTTCGTATAATTTAGCAAAATCTGTTTAAATGAGTTTTAATCCTAAAAGTAGGCAACAAATTTTAATATTTGTTTGCACACAAAATTTAGTTTAAAGGCAAATTTTCTATATTAGTGTTTATTTTACGTTTTAGGATAATATTATTAAGTGAATAATATGAAATTCAAGAACTTAATTTCTTATTTATTTACAGATTTTTTAAATGTTAAGGACACAAAAAGGAAAAGGTAAGATTTTTATTCAAAAATTAATTTAAAAGATCTTAATCAAAATTTTCCATATAATATTAATCTCTAATTAAATGATATGAAGTTTTCTCGCACCCATGATTTAAGATTATAAGACTTAGGCGCTACCTACTGTGCCATCGGGAGATACAAATTTAAATTTAAGAATAACAAAAATTCCACAAACATTTCTACTTTAATCGTATATAAAAGCTAGAACTGAACAAGAACTAAACTAGAACTGAAGTTGAACTGAACTAGAAATTAACTCGAACTGAACCAGAACCGAGGAAGAACTGAACCAGAACCGAGGAAGAACTGAACTTGAGCTTAACTCGAACTGAACAAGAACTGAACTTGAACCTAACTCGAAATGAACTAGAATTGAACTAGAACTGAACTAGAACCGAAGAAGAACTGAACTAGAAAAGAACTAAAACTGATCAATTATGAACGCTATTTATTTTCTAACATACAATAAAATTTTTGTGAAAAATATCAACCCCTTAAATTATGCTTCAAGAAACCTGCAAAAAATTTCTTGCTACTGAAACTCAGCGCACAGTATTTACTTCTACAACAGTTTTTCAGTTATCGTTTTTATTAATTTTTTTCTCTTTAAAAATCGAATTAAACAAAAAACGTATATGCCCCGAGTGAGGCTCGAACTCACGACCTTAAGATTATGAGACTTACGCGCTGCCTACTGCGCCATCGAGGCACTTGACACTTCCTTGGCCAATTAATGGTTTTCTTATTGTTTTTGTACTTCCTCATTTTTATTAGTTCTTTTAAGTTCTTTCAATGATGAGCAATTATTGTTGCTCTCGTTGTTGTTGGCAGGGTTTTGTTGCTGGGGCTCATTAAAGTGTCATTGAATTAGCAAAATAATTCTCATGTTTACTTGTCTTGTTGTTGCTACAATTTGTGTTTACTTTTTAATTCATATTTGTTTTTGTTATGTTTGTTTTCTTTATCATTGTATTTGTTTTTTTTTTATTTTATTTTTAGTTTACTTTGGTGTTGTTGTTGTTCTTCTGTTGTCATTATCTGTTCTATTTTTTTTAAGAATTTTCTAGTTACTCAAGGTCATTCGAGCATAATTTCTTTCAAGGTTTTTGCTTTTTTTATTGTCATCAAAGTTAAAAATGAAGGCGAAGAACAGACTAATACAAACATACATATGGATGCATATATATTCTGGTTGATTTTGAGCAGATATTTAAAGCATATGAGAATTAATGTTAATAACAGTAGAATTTTATAGTTAACACTTACTGTTAACGGTAAAAAGTATCATAATATAACTGCTGTTTATATGAAATGTAAATAACATTAGTTAACAGTTGGTGAGAATGTTAACAACATAAAAGATAACATTTGCTCTCTCAGCCAACTATTTAGGAGTGAAGAGGATCTTACAGCCTCGATGGCGCAGTAGGCAGCGCGTAAGTCTCATAATCTTAAGGTCGTGAGTTCGAGCCTCACTCGAGGCATTTGATTTTTACCCAAGAGATTATAATATTTGAGAATTTAACCTCTCTCAGCATTCTTAGAAAGAGAAAGGTTGTTTGTTCCCTTTAAGAACTGGAAGAGAAGATCGGCGTTTTTCACCCAAGAATTTAACGCTTCAGTGGGGGTGTTGGATTAATTATAGTCCTACGTAAAACCTCCAATATCCTGAAAATTTTAGGAACATTATTTTATAATTCTTTAAAAGTAAATACAAATTTTGTGAACTAAACATTAGAAGAAATTTATCAATTTTAAATCCCTACGTCCGGCATATGTGGGGAAACCTTTGGGCTGAGGATTTCTTGGGGAATAATTTCCGTGTCTTTTCCAGGACTTGTAACACTACAGTTTCTTGTAAATCCTGAGTTTTATTTAACCCGATTGAATCGTATTTAGTTCTTGAAAAAAAGAAAAAATTTAGAATAAAAAAGCCTTTGGTCTGGGAAATTCTTAGGGAAGATTTAGAATTTAACACTCCAGTTTCTTGTAAGTTTTGAGGTATTCGGAATCTCATTAAATCGACATTGAAAAGACAAATTAAGAATTTTGATCCATTTTTAATTCCTGAGAAGTCAATCCTCGTAGACATTCCTGACTCTAGAACATCTACCAGCCATGGGTGGATTTATTAATCTGGAGATTTATTACTTTTAAATTTTTTCGTTAATACTTTAGAAAAAGTATGGACAATGATCTATACAACGAAAAGGACTCCTAATAGAAAAGATTTCTAGCTGGTCCATGGTGAGGATGAGCATATTTTCATTTCTGTTTAACCATAAATATTTCATTTGTATTTCCATAACATAAATTTTCAACTTGCTCTTCCAATGACCCTGTTTTTTTTTTTTTTTTTTTTTTTGCAAACAACTAAAAATATGCAATATTTTTTATATTTTAATAACACTCCTTAAAATATGCAATAGTATTTTATGCAGGTTATTTTCTTTCGCAGCAGGGTTTTGTAAATTCAATTTGATGTTTTTTAACTTTTTTGTGCAACTTTTTCTTTTTTCTTGGATAAAATAAAATTTTCCATATGTTACATTTATCTTCGTTATAGAGTTTTTTCTCTTCTCAACTCTAAAGTAAATAATGAATATTGCATTTTAATACCTCCCAAAGATAACGAAAAAAACCTGGTCATAGAGAAGAAGACAACAAAAAAACTTTTAACAAATATGTCCACTAAAGTTTTTCCCTCGTACAATGTCTTTTTTTCACAAGTTCTCATAAGAAATAACCTTTAGATGGACAACATTATAGGGGAGACGACTCTCAAGGAGAAAAAGGCCTTTTGACTGGGCGCGATGAAAAATGGCAAATCTTGAAAAAGTTTTTTAAGAAGAAAATTTCCCTGCCTTCGCCTCTTTAAAAATAGAAAAGGCCTTTTTTTAATTTTTTGGTTTCCCCAAATATCCCCTCCCTGCGTCTGCCAGAGTGACATTCTGGTGAAACCAAAAGAAAATTGATGGCTTTTGTAATAATAAAAGATTATTTTTTGATACCCCAGAAAAAAAAAGTTTGTAATGCTGAAAATAAAAAAATTATATATAAAATCAAGAGTCCAAAAAGAGTTTTTTTCTGGGATTCCGATTCTGCTGGCGAAATGTATAAAATCAACATTGATTTATATTTATTTTTCACATGAATTTTCAATGAAATTGTAAAGGAAATATAAATTAAATTTTAATATTAAATACGTTGAGCTTTTGCTGGAAGGAAATTCAGATTCAGAAAATAAATAACGAAATTTACAACAACAACAAAAACAATAAATAATGATTTTAATAAACCATTAAAAGTTTTTAAAGAGGAAAAATAAAATAAAAGAGGAAAAACAACGGAAGTGATGCGTTTTTTTGTATGGGAGAGAGAATTTGAGTACAGAAATGTTGAGAGCAAAAGCAGTTAAATATTATAATAGTAAAGCCTACTTTAAGGCTAAAAAATAATATCTGACAAAAGACATAAAGAACCAGATCCAAAATCTAAGACAATTAACGATTAAAACCAATTTCAACCAATAAACCCACGTCGAAAATTTTATGCCAGACACGCCAAGTAAATGCAGTTCAATTTAAGCTTAGAAGAAACAACACTGCTGTGGTCCAAGATTAAGTGCAATTTAAGAGCGAATTTCTCTTCGCCAGAAAAAAAGTTTAATGCCCGAGTGAGGCTCGAACTCACGACCTTAAGATTATGAGACTTACGCGCTGCCTACTGCGCCATCCGAGGCCATAAAATCCCAAAAATACTTTGTATACATAATATTGAATTTATGGGCAAGTTTTTCTGGAAAACAATTGGGAATTTTAATAAAGATGCTCCATAACAAAAAGTTAATTTCAAGTTTCAAATTTTTCAACAATTCAAAGTCATCAAAATTTAAACTTTGAGGCCAATTAAGATTATGAGACTTACGCGCTGCCTACTGCGCCATCGAGGGGCTATGCCAGAACCCAAAACTTTTATTATGAATTTTTCTAGAAAGAATTCGAGAATTTTAAGAAAATATCTTATATCATAAAGACCTCTTAAGATATTAATTTTTAATAAATTAAGGCTCTTCATTTCTAGGATTTCAATGAAGATTGTAGGTGCATTTCGTATAGTTCCAATTTCCAGGAGGAAAAAATGAGGCTCGAACTCATGATGCCTACTGACACTATAGAGGTTATAAGGTTTCAAAATTTCTCTAAAAATTAATCTCGATTTATTTAAAAAGATTATTTAAAAAGAATTTGGAATTTTAACAAAATATCTCTGTTATAAAGATCTTAAGCTTTAAATTGTAACAAACAGGACCTTAATTTTTTCAGTTTTAAAAGGGACTTACTTTGCTTTGAGGTATTACAAATATATTTCGGTTTCTTGAAAAAAAAATGCAATACCCGAGTAAAGGCTTGACTCTCGATGCCTACTGCGCCATAGAGGCTATAAAACCCGGAATTTTCGTGTAGAACTTTCTCGACTTTATTTACAATTTTCCTAAAAAGATTCGGGAATTTAAAAAAAAATAACTTCTGCAATAAAGATCCCTTAATGGGTTATAATTTTGTAACAAATTTAGGGCTCTTTAGCATTTCTAAAAGTAAGAGGGATGGAGCATTGCAAGTGTAAAAAAAATGCCCGCGATTTACTCCAACTTAAGAACCAACGGGACCAAAAAGTTTCAGAATTTCCCCAAGAATTTATCTCGAATTTATTTAAAAAAGACTTTCGAAAAATTAATTGGAATTTTAAACAAAATATCCACTGTTTAGATATTAAGCTTTAAAATTGCAACCATCAAAAGACGCTAATTTTTTTCAGTTTTAAAAGGGACTTCTTTGCTTGGGTATTTCGGTGTATTTTCGGAAGTGATATTCGATTTTCTTGAAAAAAATCGAATGCCCCGAG
>PYHX02000158.1:95505172-95530947 GCA_004302925.2 Cochliomyia hominivorax | reverse complement strand
TCACTAAAATTAAAATTTTCACTAAAATTTAAATTCACTAAAAATTAAAATTTCACTAAAAATACAAATTTTTCACTAAAAATTAATTTTTCACTAAAAATTGAATTTTTCACTAAAAATTCAAATTTTTCACTAAAAATTCAAATTTTTCACTAAAAATTCAAATTTTCACTAAAAATCTTTAATTTTTCACTAAAAATCAAATTTTTCACTAAAAATTGAATTTTTCACTAAAAATTCAATTTTTTCACTAAAATTCAATTTTTCACAAAAAATTGAATTTTTCACTAAAAATTCAAATTTTTCACTAAAAATTGAATTTTTCACTAAAAATCAAATTTTTCACTAAAATTCAAATTTTTCACTAAAATTCAAATTTTTCACTAAAAATTGAATTTTTCACTAAAATATAAATTTTTCATTAAAAATTGAATTTTTCACTAAAAATGAATTTTCACTAAAAATATAAATTTTTCATTAAAAATTGAATTTTTCACTAAAAATTGAATTTTTCATTAAAATTGAATTTTTCATTAAAAATTGAATTTTTCATTAAAAATTTAATTTTTCATTAAAAATTGAATTTTTCACTAAAAATTTAATTTTCACTAAAAATTGATTTATTTTACTAAAATTGAATTTTTCACTAAAAATTGTTTTTTTTTTAATAAAAGTTTGAATTTTTTACTAAAAATTGAATTTTTTTACTAAAAATTGAATTTTTTTTACTAAAAATTGAATTTTTGACTAAAATTGAATTTTTTTACTAAAATTGAATTTTTTACTAAAATTGAATTTTTTTACTAAAAATTGAATTTTTTTACTAAAAATTGAATTTTTCACCAAAAATTAAATTTTTCACTAAAAATTAAATTTTTCACTAAAAATTGAATTTTTCCCAAAAATATGAATTTTTCACTAAAAAATTAATTTTTCACTAAAATTTTAATTAAAAATTGCTTAAAATTAAATTTTCTACTAAAAGTGTTTGCTTGTTTTATTTATATTTTTTTCACATTTCTGCAACAATTAAAAACGAACTCAATAAAAACATCTATTATTTATTTCAAAGAGAGAAATCAAAAAAGTCAAAAACTAATTAAGTCATTTGATAAAAAAAATATAGACGACAAAATATGAGAGTGTGGAACTAAATAATAAAAAATTTATGAATGAATAGAAAAATTGAATTGAATGAGAATAAAAGAAAAATAAAATATGGATGAATGATGATAGTTTCACACTTATGAACTCAGTAGGCAAAGAGACGGACGGATGGACGGACATAGTATTGTGTCCATAAATGAATCTGTATAGAAAATTAATCATTAACTTTTATTAACAGTAGAAATGGGAAGCGGGAAGTTGGGTCGTTGGTCCTACTTTTTTTATAAAGTGTACAGCGTTGTTTTATTCAAACACGTCAGGTTCATTGAGATCATCATAGTATATTTTTTTTAATTCACATTTAATTGTTTTCGAATTTTTTTTCAATTGAATGAATGAAATTTTGCAACGTTATGTTTTAAAGAAAATATTTCTAGTGGAAAAATAAAACAGACAAATAGATATTTTTAGTTAAGACACCTTTGAATTTTAAAGAGTTGAATTTAATATCATTCTATAAATAAGTTTATCTTTAATATTCCATTATTTTTCCAATATCTTGCGTAATGAATTTATTTATAGTAATGAACTATCTGTTATCCAAAGTAAATTCCCAAAAGATTTCATTAAATTTCAAATTATTTAATTTTAATGCCATCAAAGCCAAAAATTTTATATGAACAATTTTCCATTAATCATATCAATGACTGAATGAATGAATGAGTAAATGCCTGAATGATTGACTGTATGACTGAGCAAAATATATGTATGTCCTTTGAATTAAGTTTAAAGCTCATTTGCATTTATCTTTGTTCTATAATTAGCAAAATCTGTTTAAATGAGTTTTTAATCCTAAAAGTAGGCAACAAATTTTAATATTTGTTTGTACACAAAATTTAGTTTAAAGGCAAATTTCTATATTAGTGTTTATTTTACGTTTTAGGATAATATTATTAAGTGAATAATATGAAATTCAAGAACTTAATTTCTTATTTATTACAGATTTTATAAATGTTAAGGACACAAAAGGAAAAGGTAAGATTTTTATTCAAAAATTAATTTAAAAGATCTTAATCTAAATTTTCCATATAATATTAATCTCTAATTAAATGATATGAAGTTTTCTCGCACCCATGATTTAAAGATTATAAGTCTTAGGCGCTACCTACTGTGCCATCGGAGATACAAATTTAAATTTAAGAATAACAAAAATTCCACAAACATTTCTAACTTTAATCGTATATAAAAGCTAGAACTGAACAAGAACTAAACTAGAACTGAAGTTGAACTGAACTAGAAATTAACTCGAACTGAACCAGAACCGAGGAAGAAACTGAACTTGAACTTAACTCGAAATGAACTAGAATTGAACTAGAACAAAACTAAAACGGAATTAGGACTGAATTAGAACTAAACCAGAACAGAACTAGAAAAGAACTAAAACTGATCAATTATTAACGCTATTTATTTTCTAACATGCAATAAATTTTTGTGAAAAATATTAACCCCTTAAATTATGCTTAAGAAACCTGCAAAAAATTTCTTGCTACTGAAACTCAGCGCACAGTATTTACTTCTACAACAGTTTTTCAGTTATCGTTTTTATTTAATTTTTTTTCTTTACAAATCGAATTAAACAAAAAACGTATATGCCCCGAGTGAGGCTCGAACTCACGACCTTAAGATTATGAGACTTACGCGCTGCCTACTGCGCCATCGAGGCACTTGCCATTCCTTGGCCAATAAATGGTTTTCTTATTGTTTGTGCTCTTCTCATTTTTATTAGTTCTTTTAAGTTCTTTCAATGATGAGCAATTATTGTTGCTCTCGTTGTTGTTGGCAGGGTTTTGTTGCTGGGGCTCATTAAAGTGTCATTGAATTAGCAAAATAATTCTCATGTTTACTTGTCTTGTTGTTGCTACAATTTGTGTTTACTTTTTAATTCATATTTGTTTTTGTTATGTTTGTTTTCTTTATCATTGTATTTGTTTTTTTTTTATTTTATTTTTAGTTTACTTTGGTGTTGTTGTTGTTCTGTTGTCATTATCTGTTCTATTTTTTTTAAGAATTTTCTAGTTACTCAAGATCATTCGAGCATAATTTCTTTCAAGGTTTTTGCTTTTTTTATTGTCATCAAAGTTAAAAATGAAGGCGAAGAACAGACTAATACAAACATACATATGGATGCATATATATTCTGGTTGATTTTGAGCAGATATTTAAAGCATATGAGAATTAATGTTAATAACAGTAGAATTTTATAGTTAACACTTACTGTTAACGGTAAAAAGTATCATAATATAACTGCTGTTTATATGAAATGTAAATAACATTAGTTAACAGTTGGTGAGAATGTTAACAACATAAAAGATAACTTTACTCTCTCAGCCAACTATTTAGGAGTGAAGAGGATCTTACAGCCTCGATGGCGCAGTAGGCAGCGCGTAAGTCTCATAATCTTAAGGTCGTGAGTTCGAGCCTCACTCGGGGCATTTGTTTTTTACCTAAGAGATTATAATATTTGAGAATTTAACCTCTCTCAGCATTCTTAGAAAGAGAAAGGTTGTTCCCTTTAAGAACAGTAAGAGCAGAGCGGTGTTTCTCACCTAACTTAGAGAGGCATACCCAAGAATTTAACGCTTCAGTGGGGGTGTTGGATTACTTATAGTCCTACGTAAAACCTCCAATATCCTGAAATTTTAGGAACATTATTTTATAATTCTTTAAAAAGTAAAGACAAATTTTGTGAACTAAACATTAGAACAAATTTATCAATTTTAAATCCCTACGTCCGGCATATGTGGGGAAGCCTTTGGGCTCAGGATTTCTTGGGGAATAATTTCCATGTCCTTTCCAAGACTTGTAACACTACAGTTTTTTGTAAATCATGAGTTTTATTTAACCCGATTGAATCGTATTTAGTTCTTGAAAAAAAGAAAAATTTAGAATAAAAAAGCCTTTGGTCTGGGAAATTCTTAGGGAAGATTTAGAATTAACACTCCAGTTTCTTGTAAGTTTTGAGGTTTTCGGAATCTCACTAAATCGACATTGAAAAGACAAATTAAGAATTTTGATTCCATTTTTAATTCCTGAGAAGTCAATCCTCGTAGACATTCCTGACTCTAGAACATCTACCAGCCATGGGTGGATTTATTAATCTGGAGATTTATTACTTTTAATTTTTTCGTTAGTACTTTAGAAAAAGTATTGACAATGATCTATACAACGAAAGGACTCCTAATAGAAAAGATTTCTAGCTGGTCCATGGTGACGATGAGCATATTTTCATTTCTGTTTAACCATAAATATTTCATTTGTATTTCCATAACATAAATTTTCAACTTGCTCTTCCAATGACCCTGTTTTTTTTTTTTTTTTTTTTTTTTTTTTGCGAAACAACTAAAAATATGCAATATTTTTATATTTAATAACACTCCTTAAAATATGCAATAGTATTTTATGCAGTTTTTCTTTCGCAGCAGGGTTTTGTAAATTCAATTTGATGTTCTTTAACTTTTTTTGTGCAACTTTTTCTTTTTTTTTTTTCTTGGATAAAATAAAATTTTCCATATGTTACATTTATCTTCGTTATAGAGTTTTTTTCTCTTCTCAACTCTAAGTAAATAATGAATATTGCATTTTAATACCTCCCAAAGATAACGAAAAAACCTGGTCATAGAGAAGAAGACAAAAAGCAAAAACTTTTAACAAATATGTCACTAAAGTTCTTCCCTCGTACAATGTCTTTTTTTCGCAAGTTCTCATAAAGAAATAACCTTTAGATGGACAACATTATAGGGGAGACGACTCTCAAGGAGAAAAAGGCCTTTTGACTGGGTGCGATGAAAAATGGCAAATCTTGAAAAAGTTTTATTAGAAGAAAATTTCCCTGCCTTCGCCTCTTTAAAAATAGAAAAGGCCTTTTTTAATTTTTTGGTTTCCCCAAATATCCCCTCCCTGGCGTTAGCGTCTGCCAGAGTGACATTCTGGCGAAACCAAAAGAAAATTGATGGCTTTTGTAATAATAAAAGATTATTTTTTGATACCCCAGAAAAAAAAGTTTGTAATGCTGAAAATAAAAAAATTATATATAAAATCAAGAGTCCAAAAGAGTTTTTTTCTGGGGATTCCGATTCTGCTGGCAAATGTATAAAATCAACATTGATTTATATTTATTTTTCACATGAATTTTCAATGAAATTGTAAAGAAATATAAATTAAATTTTAATATTAAATACGTTGAGCTTTTGCTGGAAGGAAATTCAGATTCAGAAAATAAATAACGAAATTTACAACAACAACAAACAATAAATAATGATTTTAATAAACCATTAAAAGTTTTTAAAGAGGAAAAATAAAATAAAAAGAGAAAAACAACGGAAGTTTTTTGTTTGGGAGAAGAGAATTTAAGTACAAAAGTGTTGAGAGCAAAAGCAGTTAAATATTATAATTGTAAAGCCTACTTTAAGGCTTAAAAATAATATTTCACAAAAGACGTACAGAACCAGGATCCAAAATCTAAGACAATTAACAATTAAAATCAATTTCAACCAATAAACCCACGTCGAAAATTTGATGCCAGACACGCCAAGTAAATGCAGTTTCAATTTAAAGCTTAGAAGAAACAACACTGCTGTGGTCCAAGATTAAGTGCAATTTAAGAGCGAATTTCTCCCCGCCAGAAAAAAAGTTTAATGCCCGAGTGAGGCTCGAACTCACGACCTTAAGATTATGAGACTTACGCGCTGCCTACTGCGCCATCGAGGCTATGAAAACCCAAAATTTCCTGTAGAGCTTTCGTCGACTTTATTATAAATTGTCCTAAAAAAAGAATTCGGGAATTTAAAAAAAATAACTCTGCAACAAAGATCCCTTAATGATTATAACTTTGTAACAAATTAGGCTCTTCATTTCTAAGATGAGGAGAGTTGGAGAATTGCAAGTGGGAAAAAATCAAATGCCCCGATTTACTCCAACTCACGACCATCGATGTTTTAAAGTTTCAAAATATCCCCAAGAATTAATCTCGATTTATTTAAAAAATACTTTCGAAAAAGAATTTGGGAATTTTAACAAAATATCATTGTTATAAAGATCTTAAGCTTTAAAGTTGCAACCATCAAAAGACCTTAATTTTTCAGTTTTAAAAGGGACTTACTTTGGATGTATTTCGGATGTATTTCGGAAAGTGATATTTCGATTTTCTTGAAAAAATCGAATGCCCGAGTGAGGCTCGAACTCACGACCTTAAGATTATGAGACTTACGCGCTGCCTACTGCGCCATCGAGGCTATAAATTCCCGGAATTTTCGTGGAATATAAAAATTGGAATTTTTACTTTATTTTTCCTACAAACCTATTATTGTCTCTACCTCTGTAATTAGCACATTTAGCACCATTACATTCTTTAGAGAAGGTCATCATACCACCAACAACAAAAAGCCATCACCAACAAACTCTCGGCAATTTCCATAAAAGTTTTCTTTAGCAAAATAAAAAAAACCCAAGAATTTCTTTTGCAGTTTTTTTGTGGCAGTTAAAGAAAAAAACAGAGATTAGTAATTAAAATTAAAGGAAAAAACAAGAAACGAAAGCAAGTGAAAACTCTAAATTAAATCTTATGCGGCAGAAAGAACAAAAACTAAATTTGATTTTTAACCTAAAAGTATATTACAGATATTATCAACTTTAACAGTTAAAAGTAGACTATAATAGAAATTTATACAAACGGCCTTAAAGTAGACTATAATTTTTAAATTACTTTTTTAGAATTTTTAAAGAAGAAAAATTTTAATTTAAATTAAAGAAATAAAAGAAAAAATGTGACCAGAAAAATTTGGAAAATATTATTTTTTGAATCTACAGAAAAGCTATAGGAAAATATAAATGCCCCGAGTGAGGCTCGAACTCACGACCTTAAGATTATGAGACTTACGCGCTGCCTACTGCGCCATCGAGGCTATGGGAACCTAAAAGTATGCTTTATTATTTATGTATATTTAAAAACTTTAATATAATTCCCGTATGCTGTTTATTTTAAATACAAATTCGTTAAAAAAAATTATTGAGAAGTGAGATTGAAAAATTCTTTCATACTAAGAACTTTTTGGGAAAGTTTGACTGTTTTTTGGACCTAAACTTGTCTTTATCATTGACCAGGAAATTGCTAAAATTCTTTCTTACCGGATGTGTTGGGAGCTCTTTTGGAAATGTTTTCAATTTTTTGGCTTTAGAAGCATCATATGGACCATTCCTTCTATCTGAACCAGATTTTCTATCAACGGACATTTTCTTTGAATACTTGGCCATCTTTTCATAGGACCAAGTTGGGTTCTGTTGAAAATATTTCATGTTTTACAGAGATAACTTCACCAAATAATACTTGTGTTAAATGTTTTCATTTAAAATGAGTGTTTAGAATATTTTCATCTCACTAATTAAAAAATAAAGTGTCGTACTTGTTTATTAAATTTTGACGTAGAAATTAATTTTTTAATAAAAACTATAAAAAAGTTAATGCCCCGGGTGAGGCTCGAACTCACGACCTTAAGATTATGAGACTTACGCGCTGCCTACTGCGCCACCGATGCTATGAGAAGATTTCCCCACAAAGACAGTTTTGATTTCGAGTTCATAATAAAAATGAATTTGGAAATTATATAATTTATAGATTTTTAAATAAAAATATTTTGAAAATCATAAAAAGACCCCTTCAAAGATGCACTTTTGATCTTAAAATATTTATTTTGATAACAAATTTTTAAAATAATCAAATGCACTTGGTGAGAGGCAAAACTCCAAATCTTTTCAAAAATGACTGTTTTAATTAACATAAAACAGAAATTTTCGAAATTAAAAAATACAAATGCCCCGAGTGAGGCTCGAACTCACGACCTTAAGATTATGAGACTTACGCGCTGCCTACTGCGCCATCGAGGCCATGGAAATTTCTTTCGGAAATCAACTCTGATTTAGAGAAAATTCTTGAAAATTTATTTAAAAATTAAGAAGTAATGAAATTTCTTTAAAAATTTATTTTTTTCCAAATATTTTCCTTTCAGGTTTAAAATTCCCTTTCATATCGCTTTTTCACTTCCATATCCCTTGATTAAAATTTTTAATTTAACTGCTTAAATTTTTTTCTATGTTATTTTTTTCCATTCATAAAAAATGTCTTTTTAATGAACTTTTACCACTTCAACCCCACTTTCCTCCAATAATGTAGTTTTTGTCCTTTGAAATTTAAATTTCAGATTATCATCATCATGTTTTTTCTGCCATATTTTGTGTGGAAAAAATTTAAAAAAATATTAAACATTAATTTAAAAGTGTCCACATCCACATCATTTTGAACACCAGTTACTAGATTTTATACTTAAAAACTTTTAATAGAGAAATATTTAAAAAAATAGAGGAAAAAATTATATTAACAGAAGTGAAAAACAGTGTTTTTTTGAAAACATAGAATTTTCTATGTTTTATTGAAAATATAGAAGTTTTCTATGTTTTAATGAAAACATAGAAGTTTTCTATGTTTTATTGAGAACATAGAAGTTTTCTATGTTTTAATGAAAACATAGAATTTTCTATGTTTTATTGAAAACATAAAAGTTTTCTATATTTTATTGAAAACATATAATTTTTCTATGTTTTATTGAAAACATAGAGTTTTCTATATTTTATTGAAAACATCGAATTTTCAATGTTTCATTGAAAACATCGAATTTTCTATGTTTTATTGAGAACATAGAAGTTGTGAAAATTTTTAGTGTTTTATTGAGATTATAGATTTATCCCATGTTATTATGTGTTTATTGAAAACATAGAATGGTACATGTTTTCTGAGGTCATAGAACTTTTCTAAGTCTTTATTAAATATATATAATTTTTCTATATTTTTATCGAAGACATGGAATTTTTCAATGCGTTATTGAAGATATAGATTCTCTTAGCAGTTATTAAAATCATAGACTTTTTCTATGTTTTGTAATTTTTTTTTTATAAAAACATAGAATTCTTCTTTGTTCTATTAAATAGAAACACATAGATAATATTATTGCTGTTCTATGTATAGAATTTTTAATATGGTTATTTGATTTTCTATGTTTTTACAGAAAACATAGAATTTTTTATGTTTTTATTAAAATTTATATTTGTGTTAAAAACATAGAATTTTTTTATATTCTTATTACAAACAAAGAATTTCTATGTTTTCTCTAACAAAGAAAAGTTTATATTAAAAACATAGAATTTTTATTTTTTTATGAAAATTTCTTTGTTTTATAACAAAATTATAGTTTTATTGAATGAAAACATAGAGTTTTAGGTGTTTTTGAAAACATAGAATTTTATTGAAAACATAATAATTATCTATGTTTTGTGAAAGCGAGGAAATTTTCTATGATTTATTTGAGCAACATTTTTATGTGTTTGATAAAAACGTAAAAGTTTTCTATGTTTTATTGATTGGTAATGTAGAATTTGATGTGTTTTTTTGAAAACATAGAATTTTGTTTTATTGAAAAATAATAGATTAATTATTTTCTATGTTCTGTGAAAACAGAATTTTCTATGTTTTATTAAAATTTTTGAATTTTTCTCTGTTTAAAAACATTGCATTTATATGCTTCCCGAAATCATCAATGCAATGTTTTTATCGTAAAAATATTTTATAAATTTTGCAAAAACATAGATTATTTTCTATGAGTCTAAAAACATAGAATCTTCCAGTTTTAGATTTATTTTTATGCTTAAGAATTCATAGACTTGAAAATATTTCACACAAAACATAGTTTCTCTTTTGCACTAAAAATCTAGCCTCGACTAATGAATATCCAAGACTACAAAACAGAGTCTAGTAAAAGCTTATAGACTCTTTCTAGTCTGTACTAGAAAAAATAGACTCTGCACTTCATTACAAATAAATCTCTAATATAGATGAAACAATCTTGAGGTTTTAAAATTGTAATGAAGTGTAAATCACAAAAAATAGTCTTTTATCAAACAATAAAATAGTCTCCAGTCTAGACTATTAATTTATCTCGAATCAGACTCTTCAATAGTCCCTTATTTGGACTATAAAATGATCTCTATGAGAGACTATAAAATAATTCATATTGTAGACATAAAATAGTTTCGAGACTACAAAACACATTCTGCTTGAGATTATAAAATAGTCTAAATAGTATTAAGCATAAACTATTCACTAGTCTAGACTATAAGTAAAATAGTCTGTAATCTATACTACATGACACCTACTCCATAAGACCACTCTACTCTACTCTAGACTATAAACTAATCTCAACCATAAACTTATTTATAGTTTAGACCAAAAAATAGTCTATAGTCTTTTCTTTTTTTTCTCTCACGATTTAATACCTTTAAATTAATGTTTTAGCTTTCAGTTCAATTTTAGTTGCTACTCATTTTACTGCTGTATTTATGCATAAAAATATATTGACATTTATGATGATGACGATGTTGTTGTTTTTGGTTTTTTTTTATTATTCTTTATACCCACTTCCCTGAATCTTAATTTTGTTCCTTTTACCTCCCACTTTTCGCATATAGTTTTTTGTTTTTATCCTTTTTTTCAATATTTTATTTCTATTCATATTTAAAGTTGCAAAAAAAATAAACCCACAACAACAGCAACTATAAAAACAACAACAACAACACTAAAAAATAAATTTATGTAAACAGGAAGCATTTGGTATCTTTGTCCTCTATAACATTTAATTCTACTCCCGCACTGCCGCTCTCTTTCTCAATCACTATTTGGTACTCTTCGTTTTTTGTTTTTGTTATAAAAATATAATAAATTTTTAAACAAAAAGCCAACACAAACTCTCATACAAATACAAATACACTCTACTAGTTTACATAAATTCCTGTTGTATATGTGGTATATTAATATACATAAATGTATGTATGTGTATGTGTTTGTCAATATATGTAAGTGCATCAAAATGCACACATATACTGTTGCAATATAAATATTAAAACTATAAAAAATAAACGGAAGTTGTGTTTTGTTTTATTCATTTTTTATGTGGTTCAATTTTTATTTCTTTCATAATTTTATGAGGGGAAAGTGCTTAAGAGAGAGAGAGAGAGAGGGAGAGAGTGAAAGAGGTGGAGTAAATGGAAATTACATACCTTTAGAATATAACAAATAATTCTGACAAATTAACTAAAATATTTTATTAAATTTTTATTAAATAAAAATGCTTTAAGAAAATAATTTCCCAGTCTAATCTTGACCATACTTCATTAGTCATTAGTCAGGACTATAAAATAGACGCAACTAGAGATTTATAAACACTTTAAACTAATATCTGGTTTAAACTGTAAGCTAGTGTATAATTTATACTACAAACTAGTCTAAAGTCTAATTTTGTTACCACTCTAGACAAAAAAATAGTCCCTAATCTAGACTATAATCATGTTTGTAGTCTAGAGTATTAATTAGTTTCTAGTCTGGACATTTAACTAGTTTCTAGTCTAAACCTTAAACTAGTCCCTAGAGTACATTATAAATTAGTCTGTAATGTAGACTTTTAACAAGCCTCTAATCTAGACTCAAGTTTGAACTATAAATTAGTCTCCAATTTAAATTATAAAGTTGACTTTAGTGCAGGCTATAAACTCTAGTGAAGACTATAAACTGGTCTCTAGTATAGCCTAATATTAGTCTTTAGTCTAGACTTAATACTAGTCTCTCTATAGTCTAGACTAAAAACTTGCCTCTCTAGTCTAGACTATGAACTAGTCTCTCTCTAGTCTAGACTATAAACTAGTCTCTCTCTAGTCTAGACTATAAACTAGTCTCTCTCAAGTCTAGACTATAAACTAGTCTTTCTCTAGTCTAGACTATAAACTAGTCTCTTCTCTAGTCTAGACTATAAAACTAGTCTCTTCTCTAGTCTAGACTATAAACTAGTCTCTCTCTCTAGTCTAGACTATAAACTAGTCTCTCTCTAGTCTAGACTATAAACTAGTCTTTCTCTAGTCTAGACTATAAACTAGTCTCTCTCTAGCTAGACTATAAACTAGTCTCTCTCTCTAGTCTAGACTATAAACTAGTCTCTCCTAGTCTAGACTATAAACTAGTCTCTCTCTAGTCTAGACTATAAACTAGTCTCTCTCTAGTCTAGACTATAAACTAGTCTCTCTCTAGTCTAGACTATAAACTAGTCTCTCTCTAGTCTAGACTATAAACTAGTCTCTCTCTAGTCTAGACTATAAACTAGTCTTCTCTCTAGTCTAGACTATAAACTAGTCTCTCCTCTAGTCTAGACTATAAAACTAGTCTTCTCTTATCTAGACTATAAACTAGTCCTCTCTCTAGTTAGACTATAAACTAGTTCTTCCTCTAGTCTAGACTATAAACTAGTCTCTCTCTCTAGTCTAGACTATAAACTTGTTTCTCTAGTCTAGACTATAAACTAGTCTCTCTCTAGTCTGGACTTTAAACTAGTCTCTCTCTATAGTCTAGACTATAAACTTGTTTCTCTAGTCTATACTATAAACTAGTCTCTCTCTAGTCTAGACTATAAACTAGTCTCTCTCTAGTCTATACTATGAACTAGTCTCTCTCAAGTCTAGACTATAAACTTGTCTCTCTAGTCTAGACTATATACTAGTCTCTCTCTAGTCTAGACTATAAACTAGTCTCTCTCTAGTCTATACTATGAACTAGTCTCTCTCAAGTCTAGACTATAAACTTGTCTCTCTAGTCTAGACTATATACTAGTCTCTCTCTAGTCTAGACTATAAACTAGTCTCTCTCTAGTCTGGACTTTAAACTAGTCTCTCTCTATAGTCTAGACTATAAACTTGTTTCTCTAGTCTATACTATAAACTAGTCTCTCTCTAGTCTAGACTATAAACCAGCCTCTCTATACTATAAAGTAGGCTGTTTAGATTTAGGAAATGAGATTTTGAAACCTCCATTGACATAACGTTTATGTCAGAATCTTCTCTTTCTTTCTTTTTTTTAATTTCATGAAATTCTTGTCATTTTCTTCTATGTTTCTGTTTCTTTTTCTATTTCCTATTCTGATTGTTTCCTCAACAAAAAGGCAAAAATGCAAAAAGAAAAGCTAAAAGAACTAAGTAGACATTAGAAAAGTAGTTTTTATGTCAAAAAAGAGAAAAGACGTATGAATAAATGAATGATTGAATGAATGAATGAATGAATGTTTGAATTATCTCAGATTTTAAAAGAATGAAAACAAATCAAATATTCTGAGAGAAATGAAAGTGATGACAAGAAGACTTAAAAGAAAAAACATATAAATTATATATCAAAAAAACTCTATGAGAAGAAAAGGAATATAATTTTGGTAAACTTTTCTTTGTATTTTTGTTTATTGTGTAATTTAAGTCTAAAAATGTTTAGCAAAAAATTTCTTATTAAAAGTTTAGTTTTTTTCTTTTTAATCGAAAAGTTTGAACGAAAATTTTAAATAAAACAAAACTTTATTCTCGAGTCAGTTTTATTTTATTTTAATTAGAATTTCTCAAAAAGATTATAATCAGTGATTTTTGTTATTAAATTGGCATTATTTTATAATACAGTGGGTAATAAAAAAATCGGACTACGCATTATTTTTAATTTATAATTTTAACAAGATACTGGATAATAGTCAAATATAGGAGATAATTTATAACAATGTACTAGAGACAAGTTTATAGTCTAGACTAGTCTCTAGTCTAGTTGATAGTCTAGACTAGAGTTCAAAGTCTGGACTAAAGAGTAGTTTATAGTCTGGACTAGAGACTAGTTTATAGTCTGGACTAGAGACTAGTTTATAGTCTGGACTAGAGACTAGTTTATAGTCTGGACTAGAGACTAGTTTATAGTCTGGACTAGAGACTAGTTTATAGTCTGGACTAGAGACTAGTTTATAGTCTGGACTAGAGACTAGTTTATAGTCTGGACTAGAGACTAGTTTATAGTCTGGACTAGAGACTAGTTTATAGTCTGGACTAGAGACTAGTTTATAGTCTGGACTAGAGACTAGTTTATAGTCTGGACTAGAGACTAGTTTATAGTCTGGACTAGAGACTAGTTTATAGTCTGGACTAGAGACTAGTTTATAGTCTGGACTAGAGACTAGTTTATAGTCTGGACTAGAGACTAGTTTATAGTCTGGACTAGAGACTAGTTTATAGTCTGGACTAGAGACTAGTTTATAGTCTGGAGTAGAGAGTAATTTATAGTCTATACTGGAGAATAGTTATAATCTAAGCTCTAGTCTAGTTTTTTGTTTTATAGTTAGTTTTAAATGTTTAAATATAATTTTAATTTATTTAATTTTTTTATTAAAAAAATAATTTCTATGTTTCAATTCCCTTTTGTTCTCCGTTTATAACTCAAACAATAAAATTTTTAGTTTCCAAATTAAAAATGAAAATGTTATAAAAATAAAAGAAAAACCGTTATTTTAAGAAAATTCCGCACGTGTGGTTTATGGCCCTTTTTAGTTTTTATAATTTTTTACTTCATATTTTTTTATGATTTTCATTATTTCTGTTTGGATTTTCATACGTTTAATTTTTATAACCTCTAACAAGTTTACACTTTGTCTCTAGAGCTTGGAAGAGAGAAAAATGTAATTATCTTTAGTGGAAAAGCCTTCAGTTTATATTTACTCAGACAAGTAAGACAGGAAGCTGAAAATAATGATTTTTCTTTTCAATAAATGATTATGATAATGCTATCTCTTTCATCTTCTCTCTCTTTCTTAGACTCTTTAAAATTTTTAAATATAAAATGTTTTGCCTAAAAGCAGAACATTAATTTTTATTAAGCGTGAAGCCTAAAATTATGCTTTAAAATTAAAAAAATTTTAAATATTTATATTAAAAGGCGTGTGTTTTTATAATGGGTGAGGTTTTAAGGGGGCTGGGGGAAGCAGATGTTGTGGTTAAATTTAAATAAAATTGTGGGTTTCATGCTAAAGAAACTCATGGGAAATTTTTAATTAACTTAATTTTCTTATTAAATTTTTTGGGAACTAAAAATTATAAAAGTTTCATAATAAATGTATTGAATTAATTTCAGATATTTTTCGATTATTAATAGTTAAAGTTTTATTAGCTAAATTTAACCCCTAATTAGTTCTAGGAATTCGCTTAAAAATGTCATTTTAAAAATTTATTATTCTCAATAATTCGCTATAACTCTTTTTTTTCTACCCCAGAAGTTGTTTTTATAAATATTGTGGTTATAATAAAATTTATTGTCAACAACTATAAACAGCAGCAGCAGCAACCACAATAACAGCATTTGTTGCAGTAGATGTCAGTCTGTCCTTCCATTTTAGCTTCATTATAAAGTCAAGTACAACATAATTCTTTCATAATTATTATAAAACAAATAAGAGATGTATATCAGCTACGCCGAATCTTAAACACCCTTCATAGAATAAAATGTAAATATAACGTTTGTTTCGTACTTTAACTCACAGACGTACACAGTACTCTAGAGACCCAATCTGTGACGTTAATGGGGACCGCAGAAAAATAACGCAAATCGTATCAAGTTTTACCGTTGTGGGCTTTGGAATCATTAGAATATTCGTTACCACTAGATGGAGTATTTTTCCCAAGGTCGAAGTAAATAGAAAGAGCTTTATTTTTTTTTATTACGTTCTTGCTCTGTGACATACTTCGCTTATTTCGATCTTAAAACTCTTTATATTTTTCACCATAACTTCTTTTTACGGAACCGATTTTAATCGAATGATAATGAAAAATATCGAACTTTATATTATGGGAAAATCTCATTCTATAATTTCATTCGATTTATAATTGACAATTTTACGAAAATTCTTCGCTTGAATTTAGAAATTGACTCAGATATCGGTCTATATCTTTTAAAATATTGAACAGAATATTGCTGGTTTAAATAGAAGACCTTTCAGCACTATAACAAACACTCAGGCCAAATTTTAATAAGTTCTGTTAATTATTGTAGATGTGAGCGTGACCACAGATGGTCCGATGGACAGACAGGCAGACTGACAGATGGACAGACGGACATAGTTAAAACTTTTCAGAATTTGATTTGATGCAATATTATAAATACATTATGGAGTCTGAGATGATTCTTTCTTAGTGTTACACACATAATGACAAAGTTAATATGCCCTCTTCATCACCTGTGGTAGGTGTAGGGTATACAAATAACCACCAAAGACACCACATTAAATGACTTTTCATGGTCACTTTCAATAAAGGAAATTGCGTCAATTTTAACTGTTTCTTGTTCCTTTCATATTCTTCCTCTTCTTCTTCTTCTTCACATTATTTTTTTATTTCACTTATTTTATTTAATTTTTTTTATTGTTTCATCACCAAAGTTGTAATTGTTGTTGTATTTTTGTATTTAATGTCAAGATTAAGGAAATTTAATTAAGAATATCATATTGTTATCCGTAAAGGGATAAAAAGAAGACTGAGTACACAACAACAAAACAAAAACAATAATAAAAAAGAGGAGAGAGAATTTAGTAAATAAATTATCATCAGATTACAAGACAATTAAAAGGAATTAATTTGTGAATTCTGTAACAAAGAGATTTTTTTCTGAAAAAAATGTAAACAAAGAGAGAGAGAGAGAGCGAAACGAAAAAGGAATAAAATTTAAAATGTAAGGAAGAATGTGTGTTAAATTCTAACAGACACAGACTAATTTCTAATAAAGACTGAAAATCAAGATCTAGTCTAAACTAGTCTCTAGTCTAGACTATTAAACTAGTCTCTAGTCTAGACTATTAAACTAGTCTCTAGTCTAGACTATTAAACTAGTCTCTAGTCTAGACTATTAAACTAGTCTCTAGTCTAGACTATTAAACTAGTCTCTAGTCTAGACTATTAAACTAGTCTCTAGTCTAGACTATTAAACTAGTCTCTAGTCTAGACTATTAAACTAGTCTCTAGTCTAGACTATTAAACTAGTCTCTAGTCTAGACTATTAAACTAGTCTCTAGTCTAGACTATTAAACTAGTCTCTAGTCTAGACTATTAAACTAGTCTCTAGTCTAGACTATTAAACTAGTCTCTAGTTTAGACTATTAAACTAGTCTCTAGTCTAGACTATTAAACTAGTCTCTAGTCTAGACTATTAAACTAGTCTCTAGTCTAGACTATTAAACTAGTCTCTAGTCTAGACTATTAAACTAGTCTCTAGTCTAGACTATTAAACTAGTCTCTAGTCTAGACTATTAAACTAGTCTCTAGTCTAGACTATTAAACTAGTCTCTAGTCTAGACTATTAAACTAGTCTCTAGTCTAGACTATTAAACTAGTCTCTAGTCTAGACTATTAAACTAGTATCTAGTCTAGACTATTAAACTAGTCTCTAGTCTAGACTATTAAACTAGTCTCTAGTTTAGACTATTAAACTAGTCTATAGTCTAGACTATTAAACTAGTCTCTAGTCTAGACTTTTAAACTAGTCTCTAGTCTAGACTATTAAACTAGTCTTTCTAGTCTAGACTATTAAACTAGTCTCTAGTCTAGACTGTAGTATAGTTTCTAGTCTAATCTATCCATTCAATTCATCCCTAATGCCTAGTCCATATTATAGTCTTCAACCTTTTGTAACCTATTTTTTTTGTAAAAATTTACTTTGTTTTGTAGCCAAAACTGTTATTTATTTTTATGTTTTTTTATCACAAATTAATTTCAAATATTTAGTTTTCTTTTGTTTTTCCTCTTTTTTTTTTTTTTTTTTTTTTTTTTTTTTTTTTTTGTTTTTGTAATTTCCATTCTAAAGGTTGATTTTATAAATTAAACTTTTAAATTTTATATGTATGTTTTTCTTCTTCTTCGTTTTCTATGGTTTTTATTGTTTTTAAGTATTTTATATAAATATAAATAATTTAGTTTTTTTGTTATTGTTGTTGTTTTCATCTTTTGTTTGTACTCGGTTTTAGTTTTGTTTTGTTTGATTTAGTCATGTATAAAACAATTTCATTTCAAATGATATATAGAATAGGAACGAATGAACGATGGATGAATGGATGGATGGATGGATAGAATATTTCAGATACCAGCAGCAGCATCATCATTTACATCAGCAGTTGTAGATGCAACAAAAAACAGTACATTTGTAACATTTGCAAGTGACCTTTTTTCCGTTTTCCTGTGTCTCATAGTCTAATAAATACTCGAATGTACTTGTAAATAACAAACAACAACAATAACAATAACAAATAATAACAAACAAAATCTACATACAAGTTTAAATGCACTATGGGGTTGGATAGCAATTTAAAAATAAGACTATTTAGTGTTTCTCAATATCAAATATTCAAAATTATTTTGTGTAAATGCCCCATAGTGCATAATACCAAACAATATACCAGTTTTTTTTTTATTCAAACATTGTCTTTCTTGTGTAGTTGATTGTTTTTTTATAAATAAAATATGTTTTTTTTTTTTTTTTTTTTTTTTTTTTTTTTTGTTTTTGTTACATAAAAACATACAATTCTTTTTAAAACAAAGCAATTTTAAACGGATGAAATGCTACAAAAAAAAAATAAACTAAAAAATAAACAAAACTTGGAACTGGTACATAAACTATTGTTGCAACAATAACTGAAAAATATATATTATAATTTTTTTTCTAAACACAATAAAGAAATAAGAATCCTTAAGGGGACAAGAAAAAAACTAAATATTTCTAGATTTATTGGATGAGTTTTAAACACTATTTATCATGGTCTTTCCTTTTTTTTTTTTTTGGAAAAGAGCGAAAAAATAGACTAAAAACTTTTTAAAAAAATATATTAAGTTTTTAATATATTTCTTAATTTATAGTCTATATTGTAGACTAGTTTATAGTCTTTATTGTAGACTAGTTTATAGTCTGCATTAAAGACTATTTTATAGCCTTCATTATAGACTTGTTTATGGTCTTTATTTTAGACCAGTTTATAGTCTGCATTATACACTAGTTTATAGTCCTCATTATAGACTAGTTTATAGTCTTTATTATAGACTTGTTTATAGTCTTCATTATAGACTAGTTTATAGGCTTCATCACAGACTAGTTTATAGTCTTCATTATAGACTAGTTTATAGTCTGCATCACAGACTAGTTTATAGTCTTCATTATAGACTAGTTTATAGGCTTCATCACAGACTAGTTTATAGTCCTCATTATAGACTAGTTTATAGACTTTATTATGAACTTGTTTATAGTCTTCATTATAGACCAGTTTATAGGCTTCATCACAGACTAGTTTATAGTCTTCATTATAGACTAGTTTATAGTCTGCACCACAGACTAGTTTATAGTCCGCATTATAGACTAGTTTGTAGTCTGCATTATAGACTAGTTTATAGTTTGCATTATAGACTAGTTTATAATCTGCATTAAAGACTAGTTTATAGTCTGCATTATAGACTAGTTTATAGTCTGCGTTATAGACTAGTTTATAGTCTGCATTATAGACTAGTTTATAGTCTGCATTATAGACTAGTTTATAGTTTGCATTATAGACTAGTTTATAGTCTTCGTTATAGACTAGTTTATAATTTTCAATACAGACTAGTTTTTAGTCTACATTGTAGACCAGGTTATAGTCTGCATTATAGACTAGCTTATATTCTTCTATATAGATTAGTTTGTAGTCTATATTAAAGATTAGAATTGAAAATCTAATTCATAGTCTCAATTGTAGACCAGCTTATAGACCTTATTATAGAATAGTCTACATACATATGCCTTATATTATAGAATGGTTTATAGTCCACATTATAGTTTATATTGTTTATAGAATATATTATATACTATATTCTTGTGTATAGTCGTTTTTAGTCTATAATGTATCCTAGTTTGTGGACCACAGTTCAAACTATTTTAAAGTCTATAATATATACTAGCTATATACAAATTATACTATAATAAAGTAGTCTATTATTATAGTCTAATTTGTATATAGTCTATACTACAGACTAATTTATAATCTTCATTATAGACTACCATGAAATCCACAATGTAGACTAGTTCATAGTCTTTCTACATAGAGACTAGTTCATAATCCATTTTTAAGACCAGTTCATAGTCAATTTAATAGACTATAGTTCATGGCCTATTTAGTATTCTTATAGTTTATTTTATTATTAGTCGGATTATGAACTTGTCTATACTGTAATTTAATCCAGGCACTATGGTACATACTACTCGATGATATAGTCTTTAATTTATCTAAGTGATTATTTAGAATTATGATCTTGTCGATAAACTAGACTACGAGCTAGCCGACGGTCTAAACTATGTTCTAGTCCACAGTCTAGAAGTCGACATTCATAATATTCATATTGTTATTTCCACTAAGATCCAGTTTAAGAACTAATTTTTAATCAAGATATATATAATACGTTTAGGCTTCTGTCTAGTCTACTTTAAGGACTGAGATCGAAACATTATGAACACACGTTTTTTATTAAATCTTTTAACTCCAATATTATTTGACTAATATTTAATGTAAATCTAATTAAAATTAGTGACTAGAAAAAAGTTCGTATTAAAATTATAAAAAAAATTTCAACAAAACCCAACTTGGTCCTACAGTTGGCCAAGCATTCAAAGGTCTGCCGTTGAACTTTCTTTAATTTTATTAAGCAGCAACGGTAGAAGTTGTCCATTGATAGAAAAACTGGTTTAGGTAGAAATTATTTTTAGAGCTCCCAACACATTCGGAGCAAATAATGCAGATTTGAAAACAATAGGCCCTGAAAGTTCCCGACAGGAAAATTTAGAGGTCAAAAATCGAGCATCGTTTCTTAAAAATATAATAATGGATGACAAAACGTTTGTTCTGCAGAATTTCCTGGTAAAATGTTGTACGTTGCTGATTCTCAAGGGAATGTTGAAGAAATGTTTAGGACCCAAAAAGTTCTTGGTATCATTTGTTACAACGGGCTCTATAAACACCAAAATTAAGATCATAGAATTTTAAAAGAAAGACTGCTTCCATTCATAAGACTTCAAAATGTGTCAACAATAATGTGACAAATCCTCCAAACTGCCCTAACATGAGCCCAATGGGGAGATATAGTTAAAAGAGAATTGAAGACCTAAGAAAAGGTGTCCATTATTGTCCAGAAATGAGATTTTAGTCTGTTTTCCTTTTAACCAGTAATTTAGTCTACATTCTGGACTAGAATTTGGTCTTTTTTGTTAGGAATCAAGATTTGAGTCTCTTAAATTTTTTAATGCAAAATTTCATTATTTCAATTAAATTTGATTTGCATATCAATTTCACTAAAATATTTTTTTCATTCCATCAATATATTTCAAATATTGTTGAGCTAAAGAAATTCGAAAAACCACATTGTTGTGGTCTGTTAACAGACAATTAAAATACAACCTCCAACATGTTGTTGCTACTCTGTGTGTGTGCGTGTGTGTGTGTGTTTATGTTTTTTTTTACAATTTGTTTTGTTTAAAGAAAAAAACTCTATAGAAATCAATTGAAATGTAAAATAGAAAATTGTTTTGAGATGATAGATTTCCAACTATTTTCTCACAATTTTAATTAAAAACATAATAGTTAATTGAATTCAATTGATGTTAATGATGATAATGTTAATAGAACAACAAAAAGGAAACACACACACACATACATACATACATACCTCAAAGTGTTATTGTTGATAATGATAATGAGGTGATGATAGAAATGAAATAATTGAAATGAATAAAACAATGAAGGAAACAACAACAATAATTTGCAATGAAAACCACATTTTTTTCTAGAAGGTGAGAGTGTGTATGTGCGAGAGTATAAATGATTAATTAATTTCAAATCAATAGATCAAATCGAACATACAAAACTCTCATACACTCGCACATCACAAACAACACATTACACGTGTGTACTAACGCCTAAAAGTATGCTTGCAACTGCTGCTCATCGAGTTGTCTTATAAAACGGAACACAACAAATGAAACAAATGTCATATTGTTTGTGTTGGTATTTTTCCTGGAACAGGAGAATGAGTGAGAGTATCAACACAAAGAAAGAGTAACAAAATAAGCAAAAGGGACATAAAAATAAAAAAAAGATAAGAAAATTTCTCATGACTCTTCTGTGTCATAAGTAAAAATATAAATTTTTTTGTATGAGAATACATAGTAATGTGAGTATGTATGTGTTAATAATGCCATGGAAACTTGATTGATATGTTAACTGGATGTAAATAATGTGTGTGTGTGTGGTGTGTGTATGTGGCTATTGTGACATAAATGAATGGCAATTAGCTCTTCTAGTTAAAGTGAGATGAGTGATTATAAAATACAATACAAAATGCATTTTACACACATACACACTCATATACACAATTACAAAGAAATTTCTATACAGATGCAAAAGATAATTGATTTCATTAATAACCATTTTTTTGCTAATTAAGGCAAAAATTTACAATTTAATAATAAAACAAAAGAACAGATATTTAATCAAGGTAAATTGGAAATTTGTGGATAAAAAAATTTTATAAATTTTTCTTTACAAAATACATTTTTTTTCATGAAAACAAATCCTTAAAATGTAAAGCATACTTTTTGGGGTAAAATTGAAGTTTTGAGAAAATTGAATTTTCATTAATAAATTGAGTTTTTTTAAGAAAAATTAATTTTTAGTGAAAAATTGAATTTTTGAGAAAAATTTAATTTTTAGTGAAAAATTGAATTTTTCAGAAAAAAATTGAATTTTTACTGAAAATTGATTTTTTTAGAAAAAAATTGAATTTTAGTGGAAATTGATTTTTTAGAGAAAAATTGATTTTTTAGAGAAAATTGATTTTTTTAGAGAAAATTGAATTTTTTAGTGAAAAATTGAATTTTTAGTGAAAAATTGAATTTTTAGTGAAAAATTGAATTTTAGTGAAAAATGAATTTTTAGTGAAAAATTGAATTTTTAGTGAAAAATTGAATTTTTAGTGAAAAATTGAATTTTTAGTGAAAATTGAATTTTTAGTGAAAAATTGAATTTTTAGTGAAAAATTGAATTTTTAGTGAAAAATTGAATTTTAGTGAAAATTGAATTTTAGTGAAAATTGAATTTTTAGTGAAAAATTGAATTTTTAGTGAAAAATTGAATTTTTAGTGAAAAATTGAATTTTTAGTGAAAATTGAATTTTTAGTGAAAAATTGGAATTTTTAGTGAAAAATTGAATTTTTAGTGAAAAATTGAATTTTTAGTGAAAAATTGAATTTTTAGTGAAAAATTGAATTTTTAGTGAAAATTGAATTTTTAGTGAAAAATTGAATTTTTAGTGAAAAATTGAATTTTTAGTGAAAAATTGAATTTTTAGTGAAAAATTGAATTTTTTAGTGAAAATTGAATTTTTAGTGAAAATTGAATTTTTAGTGAAAAATTGAATTTTTAGTGAAAATTGGAATTTTTAGTGAAAATTGGAATTTTTAGTGAAAAATTGAATTTTAGTGAAAATTGGAATTTTTAAGAGAAAAACTGAATTTTTAGTGAAAATTGAATTTTTCAGAGAAAATTTGATTTTTTCAGAGAAAAATGTAATTTTTAGAGAAAAATTGAATTTTTAGTAAAAATTGAATTTTTAGTTAAAAATTTAACTTCCATAACTTTTCCTAGTTAAGTTAAAAAAATCAAATCTAGTTGTTTGTTTCAAAACTAAATTGTTGGTCTAGACTAAATAAACTCTAGTTTATAAACTTAACTCTCGTACAGTTTATCAATTACAATCTAGTCTAATTCAAGAAGTGAATTCTCATGTGCTTTTAAAACGAAACTTAACTCTAGTTTAGTTTAAAACTTTAATTTTGTTTATAAACTAAATTAAACTAAACAATTTATCGTTTTTATAAACTACACTATAGTCTAGTTTATAGGCTTAACCCTGCAATAGTTTATAAGTTAAATTTTAAAGCTAAACTGTAGTCCAGTTAATGTCAGCTATACTGTACACCGGTTAATTAACTAAAATTATTATACTTATTAACTAAACTCTAGTTTATTGAGTTTAGATTATAAACTACATTTTTTTGTTTATATACTAAACTGTAGTCTAGTTTATAAGCTTAACCATAGTTTATAAATTAAATTATATAAACTAAACGTTAATCTAGTCTATTCACTAGTCTGACTTATAAACTAAACTCTATCTGTTAATAAAATCTAGTCTGGTCTATGAGCTAAACCTCAATCTATTTTAAATAAAATAAAAATATTTTCATTTTCTTAAATAACAATTTTTCTCTTTTCTTTCATAAATTTGTCTTAATTGACATAAAATTCTCTAATTCTTCTAATTCCAATTAAAATTTTAACAAGATTAAAATTAGTTTTACATGTCAGCCACAAAGTATGCAATTTTTGTAACAATTAAAATCGAAAAAAAATGCCTTAAGTAATGCTTTGTAAATTTAGATTTCAAATAAAATAAAATGTACTAAATCTATAATTAAAGTCTTTTTCAAAATTTAAAAATTAGATTACAGCAGAGTAAATATTTCTTTTATTTTTAAGCCTAAAAGTATTCATTTATTACTTTTCCTTGCCTTTTGTTAGGCTTTATTATTGCTTTAGTAAATCCCCTTAAAGTAGACTATGATTTGATTATGACAAATATTATTTTATTATTTTATTATTTATTTGATTTCAAAAATGTATTTTCATCTCTTCAAATGAAAAATGGCAAAAAGGAAAAGAAGATGAAAAAAACGATGTAATAAGAAAAAATGTTATTAAAACTAAAACATAAGTTTTTCTCTTCAATTTTCATTGAAATGAAAATAATGAAAATCTAAATAAAAGAGATTCTAACAATAAAACACAATTAAAACAAGAGAAAAAAGTTATTATGTTTCCCAGAACTTTTTCCTCTTTTAAGTAAATCTTGTGCCACAAACACGAGTTTTAAAGTGAAATTCATTGAATTAAGATTTTCGAATAATAATTAACAAAAGATTTATTGTTTTAAATTAAAATTAATTTAATTTTGTTTTATTTTCAAAAAAATTAAATGTAATTTTTGAATTAAACATGAAATTAAAGACGTTTTGAATGATCTAAGATTTGGTTAAAACTTAAATTTTAAGGGAAATTGAAAATTTTAGTGTCTTAAATAGAGTCTACTAAATAGAGCAGAGTTAAGTCTATTTAGTCATTTAATAGACTAGAGTTTAGTATATTTAATCGATTAGAGTTAAGTCTATTAATAAGACTAGAGTTTGGTCTATTTAATGGACTAGAGTTCAGTCAGTCTGTTTATAGACTAGAGTTTGGCTATATAATTACTAGAGTTTAGTCTATTTAATGACTAAAAAGACTAAATTTGAGTTTAATATACTTAAAGAGAAAAATTATTCCACTTATCTTATTCCAAAACCAAAGCTTAATACAGTTTATAGACTCGTTTAGCTTATTTAATACACTAGATTTGAGTCTATTTAATAGAATACAGCTTAATCTAATTATAGACTAGAGTTTGCTCTATTTAATAAACTTGGTGTCTATATAATAGATTAGAGTTTAGTCTATATAATGGACTAAAGTTTAGTCTATGTAATATAATGACTGAGATCAAAAATAAGAAGGAATGGTTCACATAATGTTTCTAAAGCCAAAAAAAAATAAAAAAATCAACAGTAGACCTGTTAGTTC